>CAUYSK010126145.1:0-29687 GCA_963575035.1 Avahi laniger | reverse complement strand
AACTAAAAATCTATATAGAAAAAATTAGCCCGTCATGGTGGCGCTTGTCTGTAGTCCCAGCTACTTGGGAGGCTGAGGCAGAAGGATCACTTGAGCACAGGAGTTTGAGGTTGTTGTGAGCTAGGCTGACGCCACAGCACTCACCCTAGCCAGGGAAACAAAGGTTCTGTCACAAAAAAAAAAAAAAGAAAAGAAAGAAAGCACCCATGTTGTATGCCATGGCGCACAGAGAGTCCCAGTGGCCTCCTTCCCTTTTCAGCCTGAAGCCTGTCTCCTTTCTCTGCTCCGTGCTGGCTGCGATGACACTGGGCTCTTGTAGACTCGTCAGAAATGCCAGAGCCCCGACCCTGCACATCCTGAGCCACGTTCCCTCTCCCTGGTGGTTTAGGACAGAGCTCGTGCTCTCCAGCCTCAAGTGCATCTGGGCAGGGGCACAGACTAATTTCAGCCCCTGTGGGTTTCATCCAGAGTGGGAGATTTATCTGATTTGACTGCTCAACTGGCAAATTTTCCAGGCACACCTGGGAATGGGATGAGGGGGGCTCCTACCTGTCTTCTGGGGACCCAGCCTTGGCACATCCCAGTGTGGGCGGAGGCGAGGGGACCTAGGGACAGGAGAGAAGCTCTGAGGTGCCTTGTGCCCTGTTTGTTCTCCCCATTGTTAGAGCCATGGGTTTTGACAATACCCTGCTCTTGGGGGACTGAGCGCAGGTGATTAATGCCCCTGCCACCAAGTCTAAGCACCGCCATGTTCTGGGAGCCCAGCCTTTATCAGCCCTGCCCACCTGGCATTCTCCAACGGAGGAGCCCCGCCTCGGCGCCCCCTCTGCCCTCACCTCTCTGAACACCGTCTTGCAGAGTGCCATAAAGACACTTCCTAAAACACATCATTGAATTCCCGTTCGCCTGCTGCACTTTATGATCCTGGCGGAGCCTGCGTCCTCCTGCCCAGCTTTTGTGCCTGGGAGCTGCTGGAAGCTTTGTCCGGGGTCAGGCCTCTCCATCAAAATTTACTGCGAACATCTTTTTACAACACCTGTCTCACTGAGCTGTGAAATACTCTCGCTTCTTCAAATATGAAAGAAAATGAAAATGCATGTTTTACATCGTTTATAAAAAAATAAAATTCACTTGTGCTTTAAGTCTGCATCTGTCCTTCTAGAAGGAGGTGGAAAATGTTACAAGTGCATGGGGTGCGTGCACGCAGCTTAAGGTCCCTGCTGCTTCTTCCAGGAGCGAGGAGGGGCTGGGTGAGGGCCCTCGCTGACAAAGGAAGCCGGGGCAATGGATATGGTATCCGGGTCCTCGGGGCCGGTGGCAAATCACAGTTGGCTTTTTCTTCCCCCATAAATCAGGGACCAGTGCAGTGTGTCGCTCTTCAGGGATGAGCCAGGCTGCAACCTCGTTCTGGAGGTGTGCACTGGGGCACCGAGGACTGGAAGGGACAGGCTGACAGATGTCCCCGAGGTCGGCGCCCAGCTGGCTGGTGGCAGAGCCAGGATGCTGTCTGCGGGAAGCAGAGCCATCTTTTGGACTTTCCAGAGATGGGGGCTGTGAGGGCTGTGGGTGGCTTAGACCAGGCCACGTTACTGGGGGACAACTCTGGAGTGAGGCCGGGGCTGGGTCCCACTGCTGATCCCTTTCACTTGCGTGTGACTGGGGCAGGTTGCTCTGCCTCCTCTCTGAAACGAGGTGGTGGCATCTGTCTGCTAGGGGGCTGAGTGTCCCTGGGCGCCCAGACTAGTTCCGCGGGGTGCTCCAGGCCTGTCCCACTGGCTAACTCCGCCATGTGAGGCTCCTGGGCTCAGTCGGCCCAAGTGGTCTGTCTGCGTCACAGCAGGTGCGTCGGCTTCCTGGCCTCAGGGCCAGCCGGCTGGGAGTGCCCACACGCGGGCATGCCAAGGCCCCAGAGGGGGAATGTCTCTGGTCACGATGACAAATACGGGGACCCAGATAATTTAAAAAGCTTCTCCACCTGCTGTGCTCCCAAGTTGGGGAAAAAGTTTCTCCTCCCAGATTGTGTTGTGTTCGCTTTGTTCCCTTTGGCTCTTATTTTGCTCTTGGGAAGGGGGGTGTGTGTCCGGTGTGCGGGTGGCACTTTATAGCTGATGGCCCTCACCGCAGGCCTGGGTGCTGGGGAATGCCTGCTGCCCCTGTTCCGGTGAGAAAACAGGCTCAGGAAGGGTGACTTGCCCAGGAGCGTGATCCCGGGAGGTCATGAGCCCAAACCTAGGGGACCTGGAGCAGAAGAGGAATGAAACCAGCAGCCTGGGGCTGGGCCGGGCTCCGCGCAGCGTCTCTGCGTTCCTCAGACGGGGCACAGACCCGGGAGGCTGGCGCGTCCCCTCTGCCCTCCAGCCCAGCTGCTCCGGCTTTTCCTCGTTTCTCCACCCAAATGCTCTCTCGTACCTCGGGGCCTTGGCACACGCTGTGCCCTCTGCCCGGAAGACTCTGTTCTCTTAGCAAACTCGCCCCCAGCCATCGGTCTCAGCTCGTTTATTTCTCGACTCATCCCACAGCCGCCCGTGAGTGCCACACAGGCCACGCGCTGTGCAGGGGAGGAATGAGGTCCGATGACAACCCCCCACCCCCCGTGGGTCCCTGTGTGGAGTTTCCAGGTTGAGATGGCCAAGGTCCGGAGAGGAATAAATGTAAACAAAGGCAGCTACACGTGTACCTGCAGGAAGCGTGGCGGTGGGGAGGAGGCTACTCTGGGTGGAGAGGAGGGAAGAGTGGCGTACAGGCTTTGAAGGATGAGAGCAGGCAGGGGCTGTGGGTGGAGGCTCAGTGGGGACAGGGGGGATAGAGGGGAGATACAGGTTGAAGGAAGAGGCCAGGCAGCAAGGGGACCTCCTGTCACAGGGAGGACAGGAGGGGCCGCTGCATCAGGTACGGTGGGTGTGGTGACCTCCCCCTGGAATGGGGCAGGCCACTTGCAAAGCAGCAGCTGGAGCAGCTGTGCAGATGGAGCCCCCTCCCCCCACGGGGGAAACTGCCTTCTGCTTGCTGGCGGGATTTCCTCCAGGGATTTGTAGCCCCCAGGACAGACCCGAGAAATTGGGGTCATGTCCTTCTCCCGGGAGCTTTCCTGGCCTTCCTTCTTCTCGGTCAGGCGCCAGGACCTAACCTTGCCTTTCCCCCCAAGCTTGGTGCAGGTGGGGGCTCAATACATATTTATTAGCTGACTGGTCCGCGTTCAAGCTGCCCGTGAGAGGCAGAGCCTGGGTCCTCCCGGCTCCCTCCGCAGCCCGTTCTCTGCCCACCGTAGTGGTACCGTCTGCGGGTGGCTGAGCCCTTTGCCCGTGTGCTAAGCCTGGTCCGCTTCCTGTTTAATGCAGGAGGTGGCTTCCACACGCTCTTTTTACGGAAGAGGACAGCGAGGCTCAGAGGCCCCCGCCCCACACGAAGAAAGGAGCCTTTGAGTGGGGCCCTCGGCCTGCTCCTCAGTCCCAATGGGGTCGTGTGTGCAGAGGGGACACCTCGGTGGGTAGCAGAGAACAGCTGTGAGCAGGGAGGGACCCTGGTGGTGGAGGGGCTGGCAGGGCTACCCTTGTCCCCTGGGAAAGCATGGGAATGGCACACTGGGGGAAGGCCCTAACCCTATCTGGTAAAAGCATTTTCAATCTGATTGCAGTGTCCCTGGGATGAGGTCAGGCCCCGCCCGTCACCCCAGGACCTCACACGTGCTGTTCCTGCTGGCCAACACTCCTTCCAGCCTGGCTACTTCCTGCTCTTGAGTCTCACTGAAGCCTCCCTGAGGACTCCCCCACCCCCGTTTCTGTGACCTCCCCTCCGAGCGTGTCTCGGGGTGTGACGTGCCTGGGTCAGCCTGGGTCTCCCTGCTGGATCGCAGGTGCACGAGGGCCAGCACCACGTCAGCCCTGTTCGATGCATCCCGCACTGAACGCAGGACAGTAAATGTTTGCCGAAGAGGGTGGGAAGTGGCTGCCAGACAGTGTGGCTCTGGCTTAAGTCACAGTTGAAGCCACCTCGGGTGGTTCCTAGCCTTTTATAGTGATGCCACCTTAGCGCTGAGCACAGACTCTGAGCTGGGCCCTTCCCGTGAGTTATGTCCTTGGGGTACGATCACTGCTGCTACCAGTGGACAGATGAGGAGACCAAGGCTTCGACTAAGTGACTTTGGCAGGGAAAAGGGCAATCGGGGGACCTGCCTTTGGAGTGCCTGCCCCTCAGCCATTTCCATGGAAGCTTCTCTCTCACCACCGCTACGTATTTCTGGACACTTTTTGAGTTCCTGGGTTGTGGCCTTTGCTACTTGTTCCCTGCCTGCAGCGGTCAGCACGGCAAGACCAGGCTGAGACCTTGGTGCACAGGCGGCTGCTGGCCAGCAGGGGGCGGCCACGAGCCTCGAGCCTGGACTGCAGCTGCTGAGGCGGCAACCTCTGAGAGGGGCTCCAGGCTTCTCTGCCTGGTGTGGCCCCAAAGGGAGGGCCGGAACCCAAGGGCAGGCCCAGAGTCTGTGGCGGGTGGGGTCCTGACTGCCCACTTGCCAACTGTGTGACCACTGCGGCCTCCCAACCTCCCCGACCCCCTGTTTTTGCATCTGTAAAATGGGGACAATTCCAGCCACTCCTGTGGTCCCCCCAGCCAGGCGTCCGCCTGCGGGAGCTCTCGGCCACTGCTGGGGGTGTCGAGGATAGGCACCAGATCCACTTGGTTCTGCAGCACTCTGAGGACAGTCACTGCTGCCTACAAATAATGGCAGTGAGGGTGTCACCGGTTCATAAGGTACCAGACTGATGAAGCGATTGACCGAGCACAGCCGACCTGCCCGGCCTTAGCACGTGCGAGTAAGCTCGGAATTATTCTGCAAGGGGCGTCTTCATCTCACTCTATACCCGAAGAAATGAGGGACCCAGGGGGATGTGGACACAGCTGGGAAGTGGCAGTGCTGAATTCTGAACCCGGGTCTGCAGTGCATGCATGAGTTCCTCAGCCTCCCTGGGCCTCAGTTTCCCCTCCTAAACAAAGAGAAGGGCAAGATGTTCTAGGGGCCTCTCAGGCTCTACACTGAGGATGCGTACCCCCAGCACACTGCCCCGTGTGCCATGGAAGGATGGCGGCAGGGCTGGTTCGCACCCTTGGACGGGGCAAGAGGCCCTGAGGAGGGGAGACCTGGGGGCGGGAGGCCCCGACCTCTCCTGTCGCTGCTGGGCCTGACTGTCCTTCCCGCCCGCCCCACCTGCCTCCGCAGCTTTTCTGAAGGGCCTGAGTGACAAGCAGCGGGAGGAACATTACTTCTGCAAGGACTTCGTCAGGCTGAAGAAGATCCCCACGTGGAAGGAGACGGCGAAAGGTAGGCCCTGCTGGGGAGGCCTGCCTGGCTGCCCGGGGGGCGGCCCCTTCAGACCTGGCGCTCAGGATGCGAAGAATCCAGTAGCGTTACTGAATGCCTGCTGTGTGCGGGCACTGCGTGTGTCGCCTCATTTAATTATTAACATAGCCTGAGGCAAGTTCGATTTTTATCCCCATTATACTGTGAGGACCTGAGCCCTAGGCCAGCGAAGCCACCTGCCCATGATCACTGGTAGTTAGGAGCTGCGGTTTGACGCTGTGGAGCGCTTGCTTACAGCAAAGCATGCCGGTGAGCTCCCCTGCCCTGCTGACAGCAGGCTGGTAACCTGTGGCCCTGGGCAAGTCACTTACCTGCCTGGGCCTCAGTTTCCACATCTATGAAATGGGGATGGATGACATTCGTACTATACCTGCTCATAGCATTGTTGGGAAGATTCAAGGATACGACATGTGGTGCTGGCACACAGTAGGTGCTCACTCGGTGTGGGCTCTTGTTATTGGCATCAGCAGTTGTCGTACTGCAAGCTGCCTCTGGAGGTGGAGGGAGGTTGATGGGGAAGGGCCAGGCCCCTGGGCATTGGCTGGGTAACTGTGCCGTGGAGAGCCTACCTGTGACACCCTGGGTCCCCGCTTGTTCCAGGGGTGGCCGTGAAGGTCGAGGAGCCCAAGTACAAGAAGGACAAGCAGCTCAACGAGAAGATCTCCCTGTTCCGTGGCGACATCACCAAGCTGGAGGTGGATGCCATTGTCAACGCCGGTGAGTGGCTGGCCTGAGCCAGAGACCTGGGTGGCCGCCTTGTTGCCTTTGCTCTGGTCTGCCGTGCCAGGCCTGGGTGGACGCCACCTGGCTCCAGTGAGGCTCGGGTTGCCAGGCGAGGATGGCTTGCTGGCGCCACGGGAGCCCAGCGCGTCGACCACTCGGGCTCCTCTTCCCTTGAAACCCTGACCTGCTGTGTCGAGGGCGCCTCGCTCGGCCGAGCTGCCTTGTGGCTCTGAGACCCATTAGTGGCTGGGGAAGGGGGAGAGCGCAGCTGGAGCTGCGCCGGGCTGCCCTGCCAGGAAGGCGGGAGCCAGAATGGGGTGGTCCCCCCTCGGGGGCTGCAGACACCCCTGGCCTCTGCTTTCCTTCCTCTGCCTTCTGCCCACCCGGGCCCGGCTCTCCTTCAGACCTGGGCGGGTGAGGGAGGTTGCCGAGGTGAGGGTGGGGGCACAGAAGTCCCTGCAGCCCCCTGGCAGCTCTCCAGCGCCTGGAAATGGGAGCTGCTCAGCTTCCTGTGCGCGCCTCTTGCTGGCTTGGCAGTTTCTTGTGATGAGTGTTGGAGTCAGTCGGCTGCTTCTTCGGGGGAGGCAGGAAGGGGGCTGCTTCTCCTCCCATGCGGTGGTTGTCTGGCAGAGGTCAGAAGGCTCGGGAAAGGACTTTGAAGTGCTTGGGAGTCGGTGCCAAGGGCCAGTTAAGTGCAGCAGGTGGTTCACGGAATGAGGTCACGGCTGAGTCCCAGCCCTCGCCTGCCTGTTTGATCATTTGCTCCCCAGGCGTCTGCACCAGGGATCAGAGGAAGGGGGGCCTCTTTCTTAGACCTGACAAGCGCAGGGGGTAGACCCTCTTGTTTTGGGCTCCGACTCACAGGGAAAACCCCGCCATGTCAGCACCCCGCAAACGGTGCAGGCCCAGGGCACCCCCAGGAGCTTCTTGAGTCTTCTCCATCTCTGCTTTGGGCTTGCAGCGATGGTGTCTGACGCTGGCGCCACAGTGACTCTGGGACATGGCGGTGCCAATGCTGTCGGCGTTTCCATTGATCCCTTAAGTGACTGGGCTCTCGGGATCTGGACAGAGGTGGCCTGTCGGCCTGTCCTGGGCCTGCTTGTTTGTGGCCTGAATTGTGTTTCCTGCAGCAGCCTTGCTGTGTGCAATCTCCCAGCAGTGCTTGTAAAACTGGACAGTCACACAGTGGTGTGCTTCCCGCCGATGGTGCCTGTCTCAGGTGCACAGGTGACAAGTTACATGCAGGCAGCAGTTCCCAACTGGAGGGGCTGGTCCAGGGGAGGCAGAGGGAGTTCAGGTCACCTTTGGGTTTCTGCAGGTGGTTCTGGTATGTTTCTCTTAGGCCACTGGGATGGGTGGGTGGCAGTGAGATCTGCAGGTCCATCTGGGGAGACACAGGGCTAAGACAAGCCACATCTGGGTTGGCAGACATCACAGTGGCCCAGGGGAGAAGAGTGTTCTGTCTGTGCCCAGGAGGGGCTGGCCTGGAGCCGAAGGACGGAGCCCTGGGGCCGTGGCTGAGGGAGCAGACGTGCATGCCTGGGGGGCTG
Organism: Avahi laniger; assembly: GCA_963575035.1. Lineage (NCBI taxonomy): Eukaryota > Metazoa > Chordata > Mammalia > Primates > Indriidae > Avahi > Avahi laniger. Next base: position 22,058 of record CAUYSK010126145.1, on the reverse strand, counting down.
CCCTGCCTGGGTGCCCCAGCCCTGCCAGTCACTGGCAAACATGCAGGCGGCGCCCAGCTGGTATCTTCTTGCTGAGCTACAAAGTGGCCAGAGGGAAGTGGGGCATCTTATGAGCCGCTTCGCAGCCCAGGCTGGTGGTCGGCTGCAATGTGGGCCAGGAGGGAGTGTGCAGGGACCCAGGTGGGGTGTCGGCGGGATGCAGATGGAGAGGGGCAGGGGCTCTGGAGGCTGCACTCTGGGCTACAGTCATGATTAATGGCTCTTCCTGAGTGCCCCTGTGACTTGCCAGACTTTGAAAGCAGCGGCTCTGTGGGCTCCTCACACTCTGAGAGGCACTTTAGCGCTCGCTTCCTTTGACTGCAGCGGGGCTGGGTGGCGTTTGCCAAGTTTCTCTGGGGATGCCCTTCTTGTGCTTGCCCGGGCCTCTGTTTCCTCCTCTGCATGATGGGGATGGTGAACAGCCACCGGTCGGGTTGTTGGGGGCCTTGGGAGCCGAGGCCCAGGAAGTGAGAGTGAAGCTCACTCTCAGCGCCCGGCACGAGCCAAAGCTCGGCACCTGCCGCTGGCGTTGGTGTCAGAACTGCTGCCATCAGCGTCATTGTGAGCATCAGCCCTGTCCCACAGATGCCAAGAGACATGGCACTTCCCGCAGGTGATCAGCTTTCGCCTCCCCCTGCTTGCCTCAGTTTACCCAACACCTCTTCGAGTGTTTCCCTGGGATCTCTTTTTTTTCTAGAAAGAGTCTCACAGCCAGAAGGACCCAGAACCAGCCTGGAACCCCAGGGAATGGTTGAGGCAGGCCCTGGACACGGGGTTCCCACACACAGCCTATGTCCCCTCCGGGGCCCCAGACCCTTGCCAGGCCCCAGTACTCAAAGTGGCCTTGGCCCGGGTCAGGCCTGGGAGTCCTCAGCAGCCTTGGCTCCCACCCCAGCCCCGCCACCCACCAGGGGGCAGCAGAGATCGCAGTTCGGGGGAGCCCATAAATCAGCCTGTTTATTAGCAGAATAAAAGTCGTGGGCAACGCGGGGCTTTTCGGGGCTGCATAAATCTGCGTCTGTGCCTCGTGAAACCCATATGTGCTTAATTCATATGTAAAGTTTCAAGCAGGAAGAGAATACGTGTCCATTAAATTCTATTTGACTTGATTATAATCATTAGCCGTGAATAATTGCTTCTCAGCGCCGACCGTGGAGCCGCCACAATAGGCAAAAGGAGAAAGCAATTATCTCGGGGTGGGAGTTTTTAAATTTATATTTTTGAAGCCAGGGCCAGTGTTTGCCCAGCGGGTGTCGGTGGCCGTGGAGAGCTGTGTGGTGGGACTGGGCTGGGGGTCCAAGGGCTGGCTGCGGAGCTTCTAGATTTTGTGGGGGGGGGGTCTCTTTGTCCCTGCTGCCAGATGGGGAGGGGCCGTAGCCTCCTGCGTGCAGGTCCAGCTGCTGGGACCGCGGAGGGGAAGGATGTGGGGGGCTGGGAAGGGCCTGAGAGGGAAAGGGGTCAGGCCCCCTGGTCTCTGTGTTCCTCTATCCTGAAAAGTGGCAGGCGTGGGGGTCTCTGGCCAGGCTGTGGGCATCCTCCTGCCTCTCGGCAGGACCCTGGGGATCCCTGGGCAGGGCAGGGCCGGGCCCCTCCCCTCAGAGGGCTCCACCACGGCTGCCCTCAGGACTGGCAAGTCGGGCTCTGTTTCCCAGCTGGCCCCCCGGCATTTGAGGTCCAGCACTGGTTTCTACTCCCACTTTGTTGGTATTTGTGATGTGACCAGGCGTGTGTGGTGGTGGATGTGTGTGTGTGAAGTGTGGCATGCATGTGTATTTGCGTGATGTGTGCGAGGCCGCATGTATGTGTGATGTGGCATGTTTGTGTCTTTCGTGCATGTGCTTGTGTGATGTGGGGGTGTGTGTGTGTGAGATGCGTGTTGTATGGCATGTGGCGGGAGTGAGTAGGGGCAGGGCTTGAGGTCACAGAGGCAGGACAAACTCCCCACAACCGCCCCAGGCACAGCGCTGGCCTCCCGGGCCCTCCTGGCTCCGTCCCCACGGGTTGCCGGCTGAGGCCACTTGCTTGGGCAGCTCCTGGGAGAGTCTCAGGCCCCTGCCATCTGTGCCGGCCTCGGCTCCTGCCCACGGGACAAGCCGCATCCATCTTAATTAAACTGGGCTGTCGTGCTGGCGAGATGAGACGGGGGCCCCCACAGGCCCCCGTGCTGGCGTAGCAGGTTCTCAGGGGCAGTGCCTCCCTCTCCAGCTCGGCCTGTGACCCCCAGGTTGTGCCTGGGGAGAGCTCAGGTCTGGGGTCTCTCCAGAGTGCTCGCGTCTTCTTTTTGCTACAGAGGCATGACCTTGACTAGGCCACCTCCATGCCCTTGAATTTTCTAGTTCACCAGGCCTGCGCCTGTGGGCCCCTTGTCCCAGGCAGGAAATGTCTGGGCACAAAGAAAGACCCCCATTCTCGGCCGGCCCAGGGGCTCGGCTGCCCGGCTTTGGCCCTCGGGGATGGAGCCGAGATGAATGGAGTGCTTTGTGCAAAGACAGACGGAACCTTTCGCTTCAAGGCAATCCCAGGGCAGCACGGGAGGACTGGGAGTGGGCGGGTGTCCCAGCGTCCCTCCGGCCGTGCCGTGGCCTCCATTTCCTCATCTGAGAAATGGCATCACCGTCAGCCCCACCCCAGGGCGGGTGTGAGGACGACGTGGGTTTAGATCCGTCCAGGGCCTGGCGCTTAGAGAGCCCCCGGTAAATTATTATTGGAAGTCAGGACGAGAGCAACTAAGTAGAATATAATGTGACAAAGCGCTGGAAGCGAGGTCTGAACAAAGTGCCATGCGACGCCGCAGGGACCAATTAATTCTGCAAGGAGGTGGCGGGAGGCGAGCGGGTCGGGGAGGCCTTTGAGGGGCCGGGCATGCGGCGGGGAGCGGGTGGGACGCCATGCTTCACAGTGACAAGCTGGCCTCGCAGGGAGATTTTTAAGCCGCTTATTTATTTAAAATAAGGTATGAAGTGGTTGGCGCTCTGTTTCCTTAAGTCTTAGGGCTTTGATTTGTGAAAATCTGCCCGCCGCTTATCACCGCCCTGCTTGCCAGCACCGGCAGCCCCTGCATGGTCCCTTCTGCTGCCTGGTGGCCCCGCAGAGCCTGGCCTGGCCAAGAGCGGCTGGGGCCCCCAAGCGGCCACCGGAGTGGCCACCTGCCCCTGCGCCTGACTGTCCCCGGCGGCGCTCGGAGTCAGTGATTTAGAGACCACCTTGATGGAGTAGCAGGCGGGGGGGCCCGGAGGGATGCAGACTGCCTTGTGGGAAGTGATCTGACGCTAAACCGTCGCCGTAAATCGCTTTATCTGTCACTTCAGATTTAAACGTATTTGCCGAGGCCTGCCGGCCGCGGGCAGCAGAAACCCTCTGCAGTGGGCAGGGGCGGCACCGGCCTGGTGCGACCGCGGGCGCAGGGCCGGCCGAGCAGCAGGGCTTTTCGGACGGGACCTGTTAGCAGCGAGGACAGGGACCATCTTGTCCTCCCTCCTCAGGGGAAGCCGGGTGCAGGTGAGGACAGCCACTTCCTCCGTGTCACTCTCATGTGTGATTGTCTCAGAATCCCCGACACACTGAGGTTCAGCAAAAGAGAGAGAACGTGCGCTGCCTGGCCGGTGACTGAGGTGGAATTCAGACTCACAGCCTTTTGCTCATTTGGCAGACATATGGGTAGACCGACCGTGTGCGGACATTGGGGTAGGCCTGGGCTGCAAAAGACACAATTTCCAATCCCAAAAGTGGGGTGAGATGCGTGAACGGAAAAGGAAACCAAGTGTATGAGGCTGAGAGCCCAGCCTGCGGGGCTTTGGGGGGCGAGGGGGCATGGAGGAGGGGCGGGGGGTGGGAGGCAGTCAGGAAGGCTGCCTGGAGGGGGAGTGCTCCCGTCAGGGGGTCTGAGTCAGAAGCTGGGCAAGGGCAGGGGGAGAGAGGGAGAGCCCTGGCAGGAAGGGATGAGGCACGTGGGACGGTGTGGGAAGGCTCTGAGGGTTTGGAATGAGCCCGCCTGGTCCTGAGTTGGGGGTCTTGGTTGGATGGCTCAGGTTGCTGTGTGGAGAATGGGTAGGGGCAGGGAGCGCAAGATGGTAGAAATAGGGATGTCCAGAACTCGGGGGCCCTCCAGACATAGACTGAGGCTTTGTGAAGGGTCCCACTCCCATGGCTGCCCAGTCGTCCCGTGGCCAAGCCTCTTCCTCGGTGCCCCCCACGCAGCAGCCCCTGCTGTGGGCTGAGGGTGCCTGTCCCCTGCAGCTTGTTACCGAGTGTCCCTCTGTGCTCACAGCTGCCCCACACGCTGCATGCACTTCCTCGTTCCTCAGGCAAGCGCTGATATTTCCCCCATTTTACAGATGAGGAGACTGAGGCACCGTGGGTTACAGTGCTGGGTAAAAGGCAGGGCTGAGACTTGGGGTTTGGGAGGGACATGATCAGGTTTGCTTTTTCACAAGCTGCCTCTGGGTCAGGAAAAGGAAACCAAGTCAGGAAGTGAGGGGCAGAGTGGATCGGGGGGGCTAGTCGGGATGCCGGGGTCCAGGCAGCCCCCGCCCCGTGTTATGAAGCCTAGAACACCGAGACATTGCCAGAACCTAATTTCCCCCACTGCAAGAGGAGGCAGCTCGTTTCCACAAGGTCGAGCAGTGGTTACATAAATTCATAAATGATGGATCCCTCCTGAATTATTGAGATTCCCTCGTGGGCTGGTAGGCCTGGTCCAGTGAACCACACAGTGGCCGGTGGGCGTGACTCTGGAAGGACCCTGGAAGGTCCTTCCACCCCAAGGTCTTCTGCCAAGTCTCCTGTTTATTAGCCAGAGCCTTCCTGGCGTTTCCGCAGGGAACGTGAGGGTGGACTGTGGACCCAATAACCCTTTGTCCTGGGTTTCAATAGATGTTTGTTGAATGAATGAGTGACCACATGCCCCTGACAGTTGGTCAGATGGTGGGAGGGACTGCATGAACTAGTGACCCCCCCGGGCCCCTTCTTCCTTCCCCAGCCCAGCCTACTACCCCATTCTCTGGGCCAGAGGGGCAGATTTCATTTTACAGCTGAGAACAGTGATGACATTTATGGGGACCTCGTGAGGGTCCTGGCTCTTTTCCAGGCTCTGGTGAGCACAGGGCTCAGTGTGACCCAGTGCCTGCCCTCAAGGCATTTACAGCCCTGTGGAGAAAGACGGGAGAGTATCCGAAGCCCAGAGAGGGCTGTGACCTGCTCAGGGTCACACAGCAGAAAAGGGGCAAAGCAGGGCCTCACACTCTGGCCTCTTGAATCCTGGCTCTGGCCCTCGCTCCTCGGCCCTCTTCTCCCTGTCACAACAGACCCATGCTTAGAAAACCTCTGTCAGGGGTCTGCTGCCCACCTGTGGAGGGGCCGTCCTGCCTGGCAGCCCCTGCTGAGTGGCCCGAGCACGTCCTGTCCAGCTGCTCCCGTCCTTGAGACCTCAGCGCCCGCACCTGTGCGCCTGCCCGTGTCCCCGATGTGCTGTCTACCCAAGCACTGAGCTGAGGGGGCCGGAGCTTGTGGGAATGTGTGTGTTTTGAAATTAATGGGGACCATTAAACTGGCCGAGCATGAAAAGGGCTGGATCTGCAGCCCTTGGCTCGTTCTCCTGGACGAGCCGCCAGTGCCTTGGCAGAGGCCTGCGAGCTGGCTTCAGGACTCCCCGGGAGGCCGTGGCTTGCCTGCCCGTTTAATGGACGGGCACTCTGTGTCCCTAGGAGACAAAGGGGTCTGGCCCCAGCAGCATGTGGCAGCCATGGCACCCCCAGCCCCAGGGACCGGGGACCCTTTTCCCTCCTTCAGCACCCAGCTCTGTGCAGACAACGAAGTCTGCGGGTGTGTGAAATTGAGCCTCCTCTCCAGACCCCTGGGTGGGCTCAAACACACTGCAGACCCCCACCCTCGGGCTTCCTGGGCGAGTCTTGGCCTGGCCTGATGCCAGCTGGGGATGGCCTCTAGGGCTGTGGTCCCCAGCCCCTGGGCCGCCCACTGATACCGGCCCATGGCCTGTCAGGACCCGGGCTGCCCTGGTGGGAGGTGAGCGGCAGGTGGGTGAGCGAAGCTTCCTCTGTGTTTACAGCCGCTCCCCATGGCTCGCCCTCTCCCCGCCCCATTCCGTGGAAAAACTGTCTTCCGTGAAACCGGTCCCTGCTGCCAAAAAGGTTGGGGACTGCTGCCGTAGGACACAGCAACACCTAACAGAGAGTCAGAGGATCCAGGCTCCGTCTCCTCACCTCCCCACAGCTCCATGTGCTCTGGAGTCTCCGCAGTGGGACACCGTGCAGTTGGGAGTGGGAGTCCTGGGTATGAGTCCCAGCTCCACTGTGTACCAGCTGCGTGACCTTAGGCAAGTCACTTAACCTGTCTGAGCCTGTTTTCTTGCCTGTGGAACAGGGAGAAGGGAGAGGAGTGCACTAGGACCACGCCCTTGAGTTGGGACTTTGAAAGGAGATAATTTGTACAGGATGCTCAGCACAATGTCTGGCATGGAGCAAACCCTCAGGAAATGCCGGAAATGCCAGCTCTTGCTCTTGCTGCTATTTCTCAGGGAGGGCTGCTCAGACTCAGAGCTTGGTTGGGCGGGGGACAGGGGCATGGTGCCTTTGTCCCCTGGGCAGGCTGAGGACACCTCCTTCCCGGCTTCCCAGTGGAGAGCTGAGCCACCTGCTGGAGCCAGCGTGACTAAGGGGACGGGCCCGTCCTGACCACCGGAGTCTTTTGGATTGGGGTTTCCTGCCCAGGAGGGTTTGGGGCAGGTGGGCCGGGCATCTCCCGCCACTGCCAGCAGGGCCTCCACGCCCGCGCAGCCGGCCATCGGGGAGGGCGTGTGATCACGCAGAAACCGTCCATGCCTGCAGAGCAGGAGATGGGACAGGACAGGGGATGTTCTAAAGAAGTCGGTGACTGAAGTGTCCCCGGCAGGGGTTGCCCAGCCCCTTGTTCCTCCCCTCCTTGAGGTCCTCATGGTATCAGAAGCTCACCTCTTGAGCTCCTTTATTTATTTTGTAAATTATTTGTCCTGATGCTTCCTCAGGCCCCAGTGGCAGCCGAGGTTCACATGGCTGCCATCATAGTCACCACCTCCCCGTCTCGATCTACTTGTCGAAAGGGTGTAGCTGTCCTGGGGGCAGTGGCCAGGCCCAGGCTGTGGTGGAGGCCACCCAGGGGTGTGGCGTGGCCAGGCTCAGAGGCCTCAGAGGCTGGGGCCGTGGCTGATCGTGAGATGGACTTGGCTAAAATCTGGTTCTGCCACTAAGGCAAACCTGCTTCTCTCGGCCTCAGTTTCCACATATGTGCCTCGTCGGGGGATTAACGGGAAAAAAGAGAATTCCTGCCTGAAATGCCCAGCATGCTGGAGAGGTTTTCAAATGGCAACTGTCGTTGTCAGCGAAGGCTCTCCCTTCACCACCCGCTAGACCCAGGGCCCCTCCAGGGCAGGGATGGGGACTGACTCAGTCTCCCTCCCTGGACAGGGCCTGGTCCATGATGGGGCTGCCCGAGAGTTGCCTGCACAGTAGCTCCCCAGGAAGGACATGACTCTTCAAGGCTGAGGACCCTTAGGAGGAAGCAGGCTGCCCTGGCAGACACAGCTGTGTAGGGGTCTCCTTCCCTCTCCACACCCAGCAGGGGAGGGACACAGCTATTTTTTTTTTTTTTTTTGAGACAGAGTCTCACTTTGTTGTCCTGGCTAGAGTGAGTGCCGTGGCGTCAGCCTAGCTCACAGCAACCTGAAACTCCTGGGCTTAAGCGATCCTCCTGCCTCAGCCTCCCGAGTAGCTGGGACTACAGGCATGTGCCACCATGCCCAGCTAATTTTTTTTCTATATATTTTTAGCTGTCCAATTAATTTCTTTCTATTTTTAGTAGAGACGGGGTCTCACTCTTGCTCAGGCTGGTCTCGAACTCCTGAGCTCAAACAATCCGCCCGCCTCTGCCTCCCAGAGTGCTAGGATTACAGGCGGACACAGCTATTTTTATCCCCGTGGGGGTGCCGGGAGATGGCAGCTCGTGAGGACTACAGGGCTGAGGGCTTGTGGACTGCAGACCCCGGGGAAGACAGGCAGAGGCAGGGCTGGAGAGGTCGCCAGCCAGCCTTGTTCCATCACGACACGGGATTTGGCACCTTTGGTTCATTAAAACCCCATCAGCAGCTCCCACCTCCCAGTGGCAACAAGTGGTGCCCGTATAGCCATACCCATCTCCTCTCTGCCGCTGCTTCCTCCCTCTTTGGACGTCGTAATTGCCATAAAAGCGGAGCTGAGCTGCGTGTGGCATGTGAGAAGAGCGGCCGGCTGTCAGCCATTCCTCAGCCAGCGGGGCCCACGTCTGTTTTATTACTGCCGCCCGGCTGTATTTCACTTACGGTTTAAACATCATCAAACGCCACGTCCCTTTTGAAAAGCAAGAGCTACCTTGCTGAGGATGTTGAGGAGAAACAGGAACATTGAAATCTACGAAGCAAAGGGCCCAGAATTGACATTTGCAACGGGAGCTTTGCAGCGTCGACTGTCAAAGGAGCTAAATCCTATCTGGCAGCCACGGGGAACTTTCCCCGTGAGGGTCACGGAAAGTAGGGGGAAGGTGGGGCAGGTTTGGCTGGGAGGGGACCAGGCAGGGCCAGGGGAGGGAATTCTGTGGATCACCTGACTGCCTCTCAGTGCCTCCCTGGCCCCAGCCTCCACCCAGCCTCCTCTTCCTCCTAATAAGGAGGCAGGAGCCCCCAGTGCAGAGCAGGGTGCTGGGGTCTGGGACTCTCGGGGTGGGATGGGCGCGTGTCAGGGGACAGGCAGGACAGGGCTGGGTTCAAGTCCTGCTGTGGCCACTTACGAGCTCTTGTGCCTTTGACCAGGATACGCCTCTCCTCTGAGCCTGGGTTTCCTCATTTGTAAACCCAGGAGAGTGATGTCCCCTCCAGAGGTGGGTACCGATGCGTGCAGAGGCCTGACAAGTCGTGGAAACTCGATCAATGGTGACTGCTGTCACTGAGGAAGTGGGCATGTGAGCTGGAATTGGTTTTTAAAATAATGTTTATCCTACCTATTTCTCCTGAAAAATAGCAATAATAAAAATGGAACCATAAAAACAGGAACAAAAGGAACCAAACCACAAAGGGGTGCCGACCTGGGCATCTCCTAAGAACATGCCCTGTGCTGTTGGCCACACCTGGAGCCCTTTGGCCTGGATGTCCTTGGCACGTGCTTTCCAACCTACCAGCCTCTTGACTCGTTCCTGATCATGACCCTCTCTCAGCGCTAACACCTGCCACTTGATGCCCGCATCTGGCCTAATGAGGGACCGTTGTTCATGCCTGACCTTGTAGTTTGTGCTCTTGGTGGCTGCTTGGAGCAGCTTGGCTCCTGGTATCCTATCCTGACCCTGGCCCAGAAGAAACTTTAAAACTAGGCTGAGCAAGTCTATTGCAACCGAATAGGAGATGCAGCTTTGAGCTTCCTAGTAGCCATTGCAAAATGGGAAACAGGATTTCAGGTTTCATAACTCCAAACTTGGAAGTCAATTTAAATTTCAGCTTGATGCCCATTTTTCTTTCTACTCTCGGCCTTTTCCCTTCATTCTCACTCTCCAGTACTCACCAACTGTGTTTTATTTCCCCCACAGATGGTTCACCCCTTGCACCAGAGTCCCTTCCAGACTCACTCCCGATGTGCACCTCCCTGCATGTGGCTTTGCTCCCAGCTCGGGAGGCCCCCTCCAATTCCCCTGTCTTTGCTCCTGGTGGCCGCCTGGCCCTGGGCCTCTTGCCTGGCCCAGGCCCTCTGGGTCTGCCGCTGCTGTTTCTCTCAGATGAGCCTATGACTAATAAGGGCTGCCCCCGGGGGGCTGGCAAAATCTTTCCCTCCGTAATATCGGAGTTTAAAAATGTGTCACCATCGATTTGAAGAAAAGCCTTGTTCCTGCTGAGAAAAGCGGCCTGGAGATTCGTCTCGCCTTAGGAATCACACAGGCGGCTGCATAAATTCCAGCGCCAAGGAGAGCTCTCCATGCAAATGCCGGCGCTCAGCCCCGTTTGCCTGGAGAGCCCCTCAGAGCACTCCCTGCTGCTGTGCAGGCTGGCCCCTCACGTCCCTGGTCCCCACTGAGGCTCTGGGAGACCCCTGTGCAGGTTGAGGGGACTTCCCTGGTTGGAAGATCGCCTCTTCTCTCCACTCTCTCCACCCCTTTGCAGTTGAGCTGGAGGCTGGGCCCGTGGCTAATTCCAGGTCACGATGTGTTTTAATCCCAGAAGAGGAAGATGAGTGACTTCTGGGTATGGGGCTCCTAGAAGCCATCTGGGTGCCCCCCACAGGTCTGGGGGGGTCCCTCTAACCCCAGCTGTGGATCTATTGATTGCACAATGGATCTGCCCTGAAGGCAGGATTTTTAGGCCCGGAGCCTTGTCTCCTGGACTTGCTTCATCCTTGCCTGGAAGGGGCCCCCTCCGCTCTGGCTAGTGAGACCTGCCTTCTGCACGTTGCCCTTGTGCCTGGCCAGGCTCCCTGCCCTCTTCTGGCACCTCCGTTAGCTTGGAGTAATTGTAACAATGACCTGGCAGGTGGCTGCTATTATTCTTACTTCCCAGGTCGGGAAGCTGTGGCACAGGGACCATGAAGTGTCGTCTGGATCCAGATCTTTCCACTGTGCGCCCTTGAATGACTTGGTCTGGAACTGGTTTTTAAAATAATGTTTATCCTACCTATTTCTGCTGAAAAATAGGGATAGTAGAAATGGAACCATAAAAACAGGAACAAAAAGAACCAAGCCACGAAGGGGTGCCGGCCTGGGCGTCCCGTTCGTTGAATGAACGAGTGAACGGATGAGGAGGAGCGGGCACGTGGTGACCCCTCGAGGTGCTGCTCTGCTCAGCGGGCTTGGTGACGGCCCAGGATGGAGAGCTTGAGGGAGAGCTGGGCTTTCAGGTCCCCATCGCCCTCTGCCAGCAAGAGGTTGTGGTGGCCTGGGTGGCGGTGTCATTCACTCTTCCTGGACGGCTCACCGAGGCGTGGGGAGGCGCAGGTGGTGGGCTTCACTGCACAGGACGTCCACGGGGCGCCCTCAGGGTGGGCTGTCTCCTGCTCTGGCCACAGCGGGGGTGATGTTGGCCTGCACCGGGGCCTGCTGAGAGCTTAGCGGGCGGTGGGGTGAGGGGGTGGGCCTGGGGTGCCAGGGAGCCTTCCCTGGCTCTTGGGGAACCGCAGAGCTGTGGGCAGGCGAGTCAGGGAAGAGGTTAAGCAGGCAGTTTGCAGTCTCTCTGGCTGCTGTGGGCCCTTGGAACATGTGCTCAGCGGCCATTTACCACCTGGCACGGGGAAGGCTGCAGGCTGGCCCCGCGCCACGCCGCCCCCAGCTGCAGGAGGGGCCCCTGGAGGACTCCTGGCAGCCATTACTCTGGCAAAGGAGGGGCTTTATTTTTCCTGTCTCCCTAAATGTTATTGCCTTTATCGGCTTTGGAATCAGTTTTATGGCCTGCGTTGTTTGTCCGCTGAACTATGGGAAACACTGGACGGAGAATGAGCCTCAGGGATGGTTCTGGCCCTGAAAGGTCAGGGGACCGAGGGCAAGGGGGCAGGGCTCAGGGGCGTCCCACAGGTTGGGGTTTATGGACTGTTGTGGCTAGAAGGAGGGACAGGGAAGGTGTATACCAGGACTGGGCAGGGGGCAGAATTCTTGGGGAGGGTCAGCCTGAGGCTTCAGGACATGTACCTTTATCAGATGGTCCCCACAGGACTGGCCTGGGACAGGGAGAGTCATTCTGTCTTTCTCGTGCCCGGCTATGCCAGCTGGCTCCCCTCGGGTGCCATTTAGGGCACCCCGCCAGCCAGTGGCAGTGTAGACTTCTCAGTGGAAGTAAAAAATAAGCCCTCTGGGTTTTGCCAGCCGGAATGCAGGCCTGGCGGGGGCTCCCACCTGCAGAAGGGGCTTCGTCTTCCGGCAGAGTGGGCCCGTTGAGAGCCAAGCAGGGGGCGGAGACTGCGCAGGAGTGCCCAGAAACCCACACAAATCCTCCTCCCTTTCCTGGGACCAAGGACCCTCAAGGGAGGTTCTGAGAGCCCCCCTCTAGGAGGAGGCTGCCTCCCTACTCCTCTCTTAATATGCGAAGAGCCCTTACAAATCAATAAGAAAAATGGGCAAAAGATGTGGACAGGCAATTCCCGGTAGGAGAAAAACAAATGGCCAGTAAACAAGTGAAAAGATGCAGAACTTCTCTAGTAATCAAGAAAAAGCTAATTGAAATAAGAGACATCATTCTTCACCCACCAGACGGGCGGGAGCGGAAAGTATTGATGTGCACAGGTGCGGTGCAGCCGCAGGAGGCGGGGCCCTTTCTTGGGTGCCTCCCCCCAGCCTCTCACACCAAACTGGCACATAGCAGGTGCTTGGAAATACTTGTGTTATACCAGAAAACAAATAGAACTCCTCTCTGCTTGCAGTCAGTCTCAGCGGGGCTGCCACTGCCCCTGCCTTTGCGTCTTTTGCTCCCTGCCCCCACACCTGCCTGAGATGCCACTGGGGGTTAAGCTCCCAGACTCGCCCCCACCCCCAGCGCCCTCACCCTTGGAGTTCACATGCCTCCTTGCTGCGGCTGGGGTCTTTCCGGGCCTGGCTCTCATTGGAGGGTGCTGCTTCCCACTTCTGGGTTTCAACCCGCTCTGCAATGTTGCTGCTGGTGCCAGGGCGCACTGCACAATGCTCCCCAGCTTCCGACACCCCTGAAATCCTCAATTTAGGGAACGTCTTGCCCAAGTAGTGACCTCAGCCCTCTGAGCATCCTCATGGCCACCCATACCCCTGACCCCAGAACCTCCTGTCTTTTCTCGTTCCTTCTCTCTCCTGCCCTCTCCATTGCAGCCGGCTGTGTGATTTTGGGTTTTATAACTGCATGTTGTCTCTCACCTCCCGACCTTCGCACGGGCACTGCCCCTGCCAGGAGCACCCTTTCTTCTATTCTTGCCTGGCTGACTCTGCTCATCCTCTGGGTCCCAGCTGATAAGCCGTCCCCTTCCCTGCCCCGAGTTAGCCGTCGCCCCTGCATGCTCTGCAGCACAGCCATTCCTCCAGCCTCCTGTTGACTCACGCAGCACCTGCTGGATGCTAGGGCTGCAAGGGCAGCAAGGAAGATGTGACCTGTGCAGCTGGGACACCCTGAGGTGCTATATAGTCACCTGTAATGACCTGACCGTGGGGGCAGAACAGTCCAGAGGGTCAGGGACAGGGAACCCAGTGGAGCATCCCAGACGGGTCCTGAGGCAGCCTGCCCCGGGGGTAGCTCAGCTTGCTGCACCAGGAGCAGAGAGGCCAGAAGGGAGGCTGGGGCCAGTGGCAGGGCCACTCCTATGGGGCCCGGATGCCTTCCTCCATCTGCCCATGCAGCAGGCCTCATCTGCAGAGCCCAGCGTGGCCAGACCACAGTGGAGCTGCCTTTGATGAGGAGCTCAATGGGGAGAAAGCACAAGTCATACTTCAAACGGCTGCAATCCCAGGGACTCTGGTTCTCTGAGTCCTTGAATCGTCTCCTGTCCCCCACCCTGCCTGTGTCTGCCTGCGCAGAGCTGGCCAGCAGGAGAGCTCCAGCCTGGGGAGATGCCAGCCTGTCCCTGTCCTCCTGCTCCAGAGGCATAGCCTGTCCTGTCCTGTGCCCCCAGCCTCCAGCCAGCCTGCTCTTTGCAGCTCCCCGGGCTGCGGTGGGCACAACCTTCCTTCCTTCACTGAAAGGGTATGAAATGATTGAGACCCAGTCCCTGCTTCCAAACAGTGCTCACCATATAGTGGGGCAACAGGGTCACAGCACGGGTGCTGAGTGCACCCTGGGGGAGTCCAAGGCACCGTGGGCTGGTCAGGGAAGGCTTCCTGCAGGAGGTCTTCCTGGGGAGGCTGGGGCTTTCTGGCGTGCTGTTCCCTCTGGCTCACAGATCCTCAGCCAGGCCTCTTCTTTCTTTTTTTAGAGACTGGGTCTTGCTCTGTTGCCCAGGCTGGAGTACAGTGGTGTCATCATAGTTCACTGCAGCCTCGAACTCTTGGGCTCAAGCAATCCCCCCACCACCTCAGCCTCCCGAGTAGCTGGGTCTACAGATGTGCCCACTACACGTGGCTAATTTTTTTTTTTTTTTTTTTTGGTATAGATGAGGTCTTGTTGTGTTGCCCAGGCTGGTCTTGAACGCCTGGCCTCAAATGATCCTCCCACTTTGGCCTCCCACAGTGCTAGGATTACAGGTGTGAGCCATGGCGGCGCCTGGCTCAGGCCTCTTCCTGAGGCCTCATGCAGCAGCAGGAAGAACCTGGACAGACCTGGTTCCAAAGCTATCCTGTGTCACCATGGCCTCGGGCAGGCTGCTTGGGTCCTGGCCTCGGTTTGCTCATTTTAAAATGGGAATAAGAAACCTTGCCGTGCCCCCTGCCGAGAAGATGGAACGCAGTGACAGATGCCTGGCGCCTGGCACCACCAGGCCTGTGCTGCCGTGCCTCTCACAGATGGACACCCCTTTAGGAAATCCCCCCTAATTATGAAGTTACAGATCTGGACGGTCGCTTGGGGAAGAAGCACATTCATTAGGAGACCCAGGCGCACAGCCCGGACTGTGCCAAGCGTCTCTCGCGCCAGCTTCCTGAGGACCATGGGCTCGACAGAGCACATCTCTGCGTCTTCCTGGTGGCAGGTTCCATCTGCCGGACCCCGAGGAGCTGCTGGCTGGGGAGGGCCTGCATGGGGGCCTGCCTGTCCCTGGAGGCAGCCCCTCAGCCCTTCACCCTAGGCTTGTAATCTCTGCTTTAAAGAGGACTCCAATCCCTTTCCCCTGCCCCCAGCACACCCCCAGCAACTAATCTGCTCGCCAGGGCCCTGATCCAAGAGAAAGCTAATTAAAGAATTGCTGCTCTTGGCTCAGCCTGGACTTTGAAGATTCCCCTTGGTCTTCCTGGAGTATCTGAAAACAGGTGGAGGAAGGGGGTGTCAGATAAGCCCCCAGAGCCTCTATAATAGGCTTAATCCCCCCAAAGCCTGTAGGCATCAAACGGACCTCCGCCCGGCACTGCTGAGAACCGGCTTGAGAGAGCCCGGATGACGCAGGGCTGTTCCCAGCCCCGTGGGCCCTGGACCTCAGGCTCTCTTGTCTCTTGCTCTCTGTGAGTGGCGGCCCCTTCCGTGTAATTCTCCAGAGCAGGGGGCGGTGTGGGGACCTGGCCCCCAGCAGCTCTGGCACGGGGTGGGGGTGGGTGGCTCCCAGGGCTGCTGTGATGGCTGGCGTGTAGCAGATGCTCAGTAAAGTGGCTGCCCGCCCTGCCCCCTGCGCACCCGATGCCTGCCTGCGGCTTTCTTTTCATCACCCACCCACAAATATGCATTCAACACTTACCGGTAGAACATCAGGTCCGTGGGGTGGCGGTCTTTGGGGTCCTGTTTGCTGCTGTGTCCCCCATCTGAGCAGTGCCTGACACACAGTAGGTGCTTAATAAAGACTTGATTGCGCGATTGGCGGCCAGGTCCTAAGATGGGTAGTTTCTCTTCTTACAAAGCACGTGTCCCTGCTGCCTTCAGAAAACATCTCAAGAGTCTTTGTGGGCTCACAGGGCCCCCAGGTGTGGGTGGGGTGGGTTTTAGAGCCCCCCAGTCTGAGCCTTGGCCAAGCCTGGTGTAACTCTGGGAGAGTCAGGCGTCTGCTGCCGCTCTGGCCCCCACCGTGCCCCCTTCAGGCCTCGGGCCCCCCCACCGCTCCACCGAGCCTGGGGCTGGGGGTTGCGGGGAGGGAGGATTTAGACCCGAAGTCCCCCATGCAGGGACCTCCTGGGGCACTTGTCTGCATCACAGAAATAAAAATGATAAAAACCTGCCACTGGATTCTGGGTGGCAGTAAATTACTTAACACCTGAAACAGGTTGAAATGTGGCCGCTGTGGTTTAATAAGCCCATCCCCGAAGCAGCGCTTCCTTGAGGAGCCGCCGGTCTCTTCTCGAGGCATAATTTCATCGCGTCCCGGCTTGGCAGCATTGCAAATAAGATTTCACTTCCCCTGTAAATCTCTGAGGGGGAGCACGGATTTCATTTGTGCTGTCAGTTAGCGCTGAGAGAGCCTATTTACTTTGCCGCAGGAGGAGAGGGTCCTCCGGAGGTACCGGACGCAGTGGCTGGAGGCGAGGTGGCCCGGTCAGTGCCGGAAGGTGACGTGGGGTGCGGAGGAGAGCGGGAGGCGGCGGGTGCAGCCCAGGAGCACACTTTATTTTGGGTGCTTGAGAGTGGATGAGCCGCTGCCAGACCCACTGAGGCAGAATTTCGTGGCTGGACAGCCTCGGATTCTCCCAGGAGCCTCCTAAGCAGGGTGCTAAGAATTGACCACAGGACGTGGGAGTGGAGGATTTGGGGTGTTAGACCCCTCCCAGGTTTGGACTCCTCTTCTCCAGGATGCGTGGTGAGGCCAGAGGCCCCTCCTGGGAAGTGGGGACAGGACAAAGGAAGCTTCTGGAACCCAGCGGTAGCCAGGTTAAGAGCAGGGTCCAGGTGCATGTAGAGATGAAGTGTCACCCACTCTGTCCCCCATTTGATCTGGAACTTTTAGTCCTGAGTCTGACAGAACAGGTAAAGTCAGGTACGTGCAGCAGGGGCCCTGGGCCCTGGGTGTCACCTGGCCATAGGGCAGCCATTCAGGGCTCTTACCCCACAGCTGCTGTTGACGCTATAATGTGCAAAACCTGAGATTTGGGGGAAGGAGGGCCCAAAGCAGCTTGGCTGGAGGAGGGCGGGGCTGCAGCCGGTATGGGGTCCCAGGGTTACGGAGGGATCACCCCATCTCCTGGCACCCACCTGAAGACAAGATAGGGAGATGGTAGGGCTCTTTAGAGCCAGCAGGTCCCCTCCACTGCCCAGTCCTCACGCCCCATTGAGGGACCTGCCGGCTTGCTTTCCTGTAAAGACAGGGGACTCACTGCCTCTCAGACCAGGCTCTCCTCTTTGGAATGGGTCGGTTGTGTTTGGAGGTTCTTCCTTCTGGTGGCCTGAAATACAGGTCTTGGTGATTCCGTCCTGTGGGGCCCAGCCCTGGCTGGGCCGGCAACTCCCCTGGGGCAGTTAGTAAAACTTAAGATGCCCCCTCTCCCACCCCAGTGCTCCTGACGCCTAAGGCTCCAGCCAGCCTGAGACCCTCTTTAGCAGGTCTTAAAGTGCAGGCCACGGACCCTGGGTGTGCTGGGGGGGCTTGGGGACAGGCCCAAGTACGGACATACAGATGCCTCTCTGTGCCCGACCTGGGGGCACCTTGCTGCCCTGCTCTAGGGGTCCTGCTGAGATCCTGGGCCTCCTGGCAAGAACTGCAGTCCAGCTCAGCAGCCGGCCTTGTCCCTGGGGCCCAGGAAGGCCGGATAAATCCCCACAGCGGGTTGTGTGTGTGGGGGTCACACTGCCCGACAAGCCCTCCGCCCGACAAGCCCTACCTGTGCACGGTAGCAGGGCTGATGCTGTCGCAGTGGGTTCCGAGCACTCCTGAGGGTTCACCTGTGTGCCCCGCCTGCCTCTCCCAACAGCAGCGGGGGACGGAGCTGTTTCCACACACACTGAGGCGGAAACTGAGTCACGCAGGTCGTCAGTGGCGGAGCCCGTGAGTCTAACCCAGTTCCAAGGGACTCCAAGGCCCTGCCCAAGGAGCTTTCTGGAAGAGCAATAGTGTTGATCCAGTGGTTCCCAAAGGCATGTGAGCGGGAACCCTTTCTGGGTAGAACCTGCCAGCTCTAGGGGCTGAGGAACACAGTTTGGGAACACAGCCCTTCTGCCCTGGCTTGGAGGGCTCCCCAGGTCCCCCTGAATTGTGGCACTGCCCCCGGTGTGTGGAGGGCGAGATTGTCAGAATTACCGGGACGCTGGGATCGCCAAGGGCTGTCGCGCTTGGGAAGTTGTCCTCATACCGCACCCTGATCGGGTGAGTGACTGCTTGATTGATTTACCGTGTCTATTGACTCCCTCTTCCCTCCCTTCTGTGGGCCTCCTGTGTGCCAGGCCGGCACCCTCTGGGAACCTGGGGGTGGGGAGGGTGAGGCCTGAGCCAGGTGCTGAGGCTGGTCACCTGTGCAGGTGGGAAGCGCGAGCGGACGTGTGGGGCCCAGATGGAGGGGGGGGCTTTCCCGAGGCAACGCATGAGTTGAACCTTTAGGGGCCTTTATGAGGAAGGGCATGCAGGCTCCCCTGACAGGCTGGCTGACTGTGTTCTAGAAAGATCCCTTCGCAGCCTCAGAGAACAGTCTCAGGTAAAAGAGTGGAGCAGCTCTCCCGAGCATTCACTGTGTTCTGGCCTGAGGGAGAGTCAGAAAACAGCCTTGGTCCTTTCCCTGGTGGTAACCCCATGTGCTGCTCTTTGGAATGGTCCCTCTTGGCCGGCTCCTGCCCCCAGCAGGATGGAAGGTGAGGACTGGGAGCCAGAGCGCCCGCGCCACCCAGCCAGGGCCACCCACCACCAAGGCACGGAGAGGAATAACTGCTTCCTTGGGATGTCAGGAAAAACTTGTTAACCTGCATCCAGACACGGAATCGGATCTCAGGCAGAAGTAATGAGTTCTTATTTTATGTTAAATTTAGCAGAAACTACTATTGTTCTCACGGAAAATGTTTTTCCTTCCCGTCCCCTCACTTTGGGGTGTGAGTTAGGCAGATGTGCAGTGGGCACATCTAGGGGACAAGGGACGTCTGGGGCATGAACCCAGGTGGGTGTTCACTGGGGCAGCGGAATAAGCAGGTGTCCCCTGACATCCGTGCAGTTCCACCCTTATCTGGGTGCCACGTGGTTGCTGGAGCCTCTTACGGGGTGATCCGCAGCTGTGGTTAATATGTGCGTCTCCACGTGCAGCTCGGAGTCTGCGTTCAGCTGTCACTCCTCCAGCATGGCTGGCTTTAAAACACCAGACCCCAGGGCCCAAGCGGTGGGATCAGAGGTCCCTTCTCCTTACTGCAGCAGAATCATTATTTTGGTTCTGCCGCTGCCCCAGGGAACTTATTAACCCCAGAGCCTCTGTCCTGCCCGGCCACCCCTCCGTGCCTGGGGGACCCCAACAGCACAGCTGCCCCTCAGGGGCGAGGCCTGCGGAGGGAGCGTGGGCGGCCCAGACCCTTGCACGTCGGGCAGCCACGCCGAGAGTCAGCAGCCGAGATGACTGTAAAAGTTAAAACTTTCTATTTATTTCAAGAAAGGACAAGGCAAGTGGACTTGGACATTTTATATGAAAACAGACAAACAGAAAATAGGACCAAGTAGTTAACCACATTCATCTCAACATTGAAGTTTCAAGGCACCTACAAGAAGGAGGCCAAAGGGCGGTTCGCAGTGCACTTTGGTTTGTGTTGTCGTTCTGGCATTGGGTGGGTGTGTGTGTCTTGGTTTCCCGAAAACCCCTGCCTGGCCGTAAGGTTGGGAGTGAGGCAGGCAGGCGTGAGGCCAGGCTCGGCTGGGCCCCTGGGACTGGGCCGGGTCGGCCAGCTGGTCTCCCGCAGCGGGCAGTGGCGGGAGCATCCAGGCCCGTCACCCAGACCCCCAAGATTGCTTTGCCCTTCAGAGAAAAAGGAAAAAGACAAGGCGTGTGCAGCCGAGCGGCCCCAAGGGGCTGCTTCTGCAGGTGAGGAAGGCCAGGGGGCTGGGAAGCTGGGGGTGCCAGTGTTGGGGCCCCTGGGACAGCAGAAGGGACCTCAGTCACAGACTCAGGAAAGACCAGGTCCCCCCCACCCGCGTGCTGTTGGCTGGCGGGGCATCCCCACTGGTATAGCAGAAGGACCCACCCCATTCACCGGGGTCTGGCCAAGGGCCCCTCCCTCGCTGCCTCCCCCCTCCTCAGACAGCTGGGGAGGGGTTTCGATTGCGCACGCTGCTTCAGGACGCTTTGCGATGCCCAATGAGTTAGCATCAGAAAAGGGAATGACTGTGGGTGGCTCTTCAGACATTTCACTCCACAGTATTTATGCGGGGGGCGGGGGGGCTCCTTTAGTTCACTTTTGACTCCCCGTGCGCACCTGCCTTGTGGCCCCAGCCCACAGAATCCCACACGTGCCCCTGTCTCCGGCCAGCCTGTGTTTACAGCCCTGCAGCCTCCCTGGCCTTCAGCGCCACCTCTCCCATGAGCTGGAAGGTCCCGGGTTCCTCAGTGCAAAGAACCCCCCGGTGGGCTTCTCAGCCAAGGCTGGGGCCTGCCGGCAGGTGGCTATACTGAGTTGGGGGGTAGAATCTAAGGCTAGTCGCAGGTTTTGTGTGTCTTCCCCCTGCGTACCCAGAACCTTTAGAAAACGGGACTAGGCCGAGGGTGAGGGGGTCTCAGAACACGCTGCAAGCATGTCTTCCAGCAGCGCAGGTGAGAGATGCCTGGAGCCGTCCAGCTCTGGGGAGATGAGTGGGTGGCAGCCCTGTGTCTGCTGTGGCTTTGATCGTTGGTTCATGTTGCGTTTGTTCTTCTGTCTTGAGGACAGAGCCTGATAAGCTCCTCCACGTGGGGACTCAGTGCAGGAACTCTTGGTGGGAGCAGCAGGTATCGCCTGGGATCCCGGGTTTCCTGCAGGGCCTCTGGGGTCCTCCTCCAGTTCTCTGCCCCCTTGTCACTCACTCAAGGCAAGAGTTGGAGAGAAGAAACTGAGTCACCCACTAAGGTGGAGCCAGTCCCCAGATCTGAATGGCCGCGTTGCCCTGTCAGCCACAGCCTGCAATCAGTGGAGCCCAGGCAGAGTGCAGCAAGGTGCCTCCGGGAGGAAAAGCTGCCGAGGTGATCCGCTCTCTGTGCCAGGCTGCTGGCGGGGCCAGGCAGGGCAGGACAAGAGAAGGCCATTTCCTGCCAGCAGCCGCGCCTGGGCTGTTCCCGTGGAGTGGGCAGATGGCAGGTGGGAAGGATGTGCAAGGGAGAGGTGGAGGTGGCCTCATCCAGTGGTTGGAGAAGAAAGGATCACGTGCTCTTGTGTGCCAGGCGCTGTGCTAGGCCTCAGTGACCACTAGGGAGGGCAAGGCCCCAACTATGCAAGCCCCATGGAGGAGCTCAGGGACCTGGCATCTTACCCAAGTGACCGTCCACCTTGATGACCATAAAAGAGATTTAGGGCTGGCGGCAGCAAAGACCTTCTGCGAGGACTCTCTGTGCTCAGGCTTTTGGGCTTCCAGGTGTGGTGAGGACAGGGGCCAGGGTACCATGGCTGCCCTGATGGCTGCAGTGCCTTGGGGGCTGGCTTTGTTGGGATGTGGGGCGTGCCCACCCACAGGGCACCCTCCTGACACAAGCTGGGCATTTCAGGGACGAGGAGGGGTAGTGACAGTGATCTCAAAGAGCCAAGGCTCTGCCAGGCTCTCCAGGGGCACGAGAAGCAGGAGCTGCCCCGGGCTGAAGATTTGCCGGGACGTGGCGTCTGCAGGGGAGAAGCAGAGAGAGGCCAGGCTTGGCCCCTGTGGCTCTGGGGTCTCTGGGCACACCTGCCATCCCACTTGTGGTGAGAAAGCAGGCCTGACCCCCTTTTGGAATTTCCAAAACCAGAGAAAAACTACATATTAAAAATGCCAAGGGAGGGGGGGAAAGCAAGGGGGGATGGAGAGCACAGGGAATCTTTTTGTGAATTTTTAAGAAGAAGCAAATGTGAGTATTTTGGGCAACTGCTTGGAACATTTCAAAAGAAACAGTAAATACTTAAAACCGCAGAGTGAAAAGTGCCCCAGGCACCGTCACCTGGCCATGGTGGATGGATCGCACGTGGAGTGGCCGTGTGAGCGCTTCCCGGGGCTGGGGTGGCCTGGGGTTGGGGGCCGCAGGGCTGGGAGGTGGCTTGCTGTCAGCCCCACTACCCAGCCCAGGGTGGTGATCCCTGTCCTTGCTTCCTGCTGAGTTCAGACTCTGGCAAGGGGTGGTGCACATCTGTGCTTCCTTTCTCTGTGCCTCCTGGATGCTGAGGATGGGAATTTCGCAGCCCCTCTGGTGGCACAAGTGGCTTTTTTTTTTTTTTAAAAAAAAAAAATCCTCACTAAGGGTATTTTATTGATGTGCATTCATTTGCTAGAGGTCTCTTAATTCTCATGGGTTCCTGAAACTGTCAGAAATCCTGTGAGTGT
>CAUYSK010126141.1:0-12772 GCA_963575035.1 Avahi laniger | reverse complement strand
AAAAATACCAGTATGAATTTACCCATGTCCTCCTCCCCACTTTTCCACCTAATGGGTACAATGCACACTATCTGGGGAATGGGCACACTTGTGGCTTTGACTCAAAAGGTACAAGAGCAATTTATGTAACCAAACATTTGTACTCCCATAATATTCTGAAATTAAAAAAGAATATATGATTTAACTGGTGTGGGTTGAGGCCTAGAAATTGATATTTTTTTAAAGTTCAAGAGGTTTGTAGAGTTTACCAGTATTGAGAACCACTGAAAAATCCAGCTTCTTAGTATGGCAGTAATAGCTCATGCCAGGTAGTGATTTTGGGCCCAGCCACCACTTCTGCCCATCTCCCACTCTCTACCTCCATCCATCTGTCATCCTGCTCTCTGCTCATGTCACTAGGGTCACTTGTTTCCCGCTCCTGCTACACAGTTTCCTTTGCTTCTCTTTTCCTTCCTTGCTTTTCTTTTTAGAATTCATATATCTTCAATAACCATAATGTTTTTCTCATTCTAATGCAATATACTTTTGCTTAAGTTTCAATATTTTTTATCATTTTAGGGTTTTCAGGGATTAAATTTATTTTCTTTTAAGAGTGATGCATGCACAATATAAAATGTTTAAAAACTCTCAAGTAAATGAAGTTAAAAGTGAACTTTTCTCCAAAGGCAACCGCAATTTATTTATGTTTTCTTCTAAGCTATTTTGAATGGTATTTTATAATACATATTCCTCTGCGATTTACTTTTTTCCATAAACATACATATTGCTGTCTTGCTATATCAGGCTATATAGATCTATCTCATTCTCTTCATATGAATATGTCATAATTTGTGTCTCATTCACAGACATTTAAGTTGATACCAAGTTTTCATTATGAATCACACTCCATCCAGTAAACTTACTTCTTTGTGCACTTCTGCTGCACAGATTCATAGGTACAGAATTTTGGCTAAAAGGTATGCACATTTTAAATTTTGATGGGCAGTGCCAAATTGCCTTTTGAAAAGGCTTCTCCAGTTTACACATTTGTACCAACAGTGTATCAGAATGCCTATTTCTACACTTCATCTCTGGTTTTGGTTTTGATTTTTTTTTTCTGGTTAGATGGATGAAAATGGTAACTCATTGTTTTAAGTTATATTTCCCCTTTCTTTGCTTCTTTCCTTCCTTTGTTCCTTCCTTTGTGTTTTCTTTTATTCTTTCTCCCTGTTTTCTTTTAGTAAATATGTATTTAGCATCCAGTATGTGTAGGACAATGTGCTAGATGTAGATGAAAATAAAAGCGTATATATATATATATATATATATACTTATATGTGAATATATATTTATATATTATATACACTTTTATGGTATGTGTATATAATAAACGGATATATTATTCTGTGAATTGCCTTTGAAAAGGATGGTGTTGTGCCATATACCCTGTTGTTCTTGCTTTGTGCTTTCACTCTGCTTGCAGTGACACATCCTCCAGTTTGTGACTGTTGTGTGCTCCCCAGCTATATCTGCCATGTCATCTTTGAAACCACCTCTCACCCTCACATTCCATCTTCTCTCCCTGGTGATATTAATTGTTCTATCTTCTGGGTTCCATAGTTATTTATTTATATATTGATTGTTTATATATTGAGTTTCTCTACATTACCCTTTACCCATGTTTCTAATACCAAGAATGTAAATCAATTGACCTAAGCTGGGTGAGAAGCTATTCCTGGACAAGTGGTCCTTGTTCAAAGCCCCTGAAATTACACTATATTAATAGCTTCCTACTTAGTATATAGCCTGACCCCAGAGTCACTGGGGGCATAAGGAAAGGAATTATGCAATATTAAGCACAATGAAGATGAAAAATAAATCCTCAAATCTACTGGAGATTTATCTGAGTTTTCCAGAAGGTAGAACAAAAGTTGACTATAATCTATTACAGCATGAGAGATGTAGTTTAAATAGTACTATAACAATATTAATGCATCATATTTCCAAATAGCAGAAACCTATCCCTATTTGAATATCTTTCCATCCTTCACTATATTTGAAACATAGTAAATTGTCAATCTTCTTTGCACTGAGTTTACAGTGTGCAAACTCCCTATATATTTTATCAGTTTTCATTCTCACTGTCTTGACACCTTGTAGGTACAGTTTGGCAATTTTGGCAGAGAGAATATATAACAATATTTTGACATTATAGCTAACGGGATTGAGTCTCTAAATGGTCAGAGTGGCCTTAAAACACACTACCACTAGCTTTTAAGTAGCCATTAAGATTAAAACTTAGGCCTTTTGAGTCCAGTGTTCTGCCTTTCTCAGATAGGTAGACTTAGAGTTGGATTTTTTATTAGTTATAACCTCCTCTAGCTTGGTGAAGAAGTTGTAAAACTTAATTGAGTCTCTCTCATTGAGGAACAATATCTTCCATGCCTAGTGTATGGCTCATGTACCCTGCATATTCCTTGTAGAATTATATATCATCGGTGTTTTATTTTTCAGTCAATTTTTTTTTCCTTTTTCTCAGGATCCTAGAAAACTTCTCTTCATGACTGGTAAGTTGTTATTCTTAGCTCTTTATTTAGATTCAGGAACATGTTTGAAAATAAGCATTGTCAAACTGCAGAATTAGATACATGTTAAAATATAATGTGGAAAATTTGCATATCAGAACAATATTAGGAGATCAGGCATAAGGTTGCAATGAGTACAGAGAAGAGAGACAAGGGAAATAGTTGGGGTTTGAATGAACGGAGAGTAAAAGTAAGAAAACAGTTTTCTAGGTCATATGTTCTTCCAGTGAAAAGAATGTAACTTCCTGCTTCTTTATGGCCTGCTCTGTGCCTGCTGCTGTGGCAAGTGCGGTGGGAGACAGCACCGCACGTAATGGGTTTCTGCCCTCCAGGTGCTGGAAAGAAACACCAAGCACTTTGGATATCAATGTAGTTCTTACAATCATTAATTTAGTAGGACTTTTTGTGACCTTCCTTAAAACCTATAAAAAAAGAGGAGGAATAGCCATTAAAGTGAATTATTTTTCTTGAAATGTGCCTCCTATTTCATTTGTAATTTATTTTTCCTTCTCAAGCTTATTGTTCGTGACGTCTCAGTCTAGACTATTAATTTGTTAAAGCTCCTTTGCACATCTCAAAATTTTCTCCTTGTGTTAGACAATTCTTACTAAAATTCTTCTCTTTCTCAATCTTACATTTATAAAGATGAATGGAGAAAGCTCCACTTTGGAGATTTTTAGCCACATATTTCAAGGATAAGGACGATTGGGTAGTTGAGATGATCTGTCATGAAAGTTTGGCTGTAATACCTTATTAAGGATCAGAAATGCACATGGGACTGAGGCACATTACCCTGTCAAATGCCTTGTTTTTCTTCTGAGTCAATTTTATGATGAAAAATAGTAATTCTGATGCTTTCCACCTCCATGTCACAACTATATATTTAGATTTATAAAATACATTTTGGTTTTGCCTGTAGGTTTCTGATATTTGCCATTGTAAAGTATTTCACAGTTTTCCCTTTAGGAACACAATTTAGCTTTGTTTATAACTTTGCTCATTGAAAACATGTTTTTTTCTTTAAGCCTCAAGAATTGGGATGAGAAATATGAGGGGAAAAAAAGCATAAAAACAAAACCTTATGTATGAATCAATGTATTTTTTGGTTCATATGAATTCATTTAAGAGAAATAAACAAGAACTTTGTTTTAATACTATTTTCTACAGCACAAAGTTTAATTGAAGCCTTGGAACATTTAAAATACTTTTAAAAGTTTAGTTTACAAAGACATAAAAAGATTTGTTATGTGACTAAGATACTACATTAAGATATTTAGTATAATTAATACTTCTATGTAAGCAAGTGATCTCTCTACCTAGCATGAAATTCCACCATCCCATGTTCCTTCCCAGAGGTCCCCATGCATGGTATTGGACTAAGCAGAGAAAATACTTAAATTGAATTTCCTGGCTCCTTCGCAGAGAGTCTCTGGGAGAGACGGGGTAGTGTGTTTTACTAACCTTCCCAGGTACCTCCGGAATTAACTGTTCTACCCCTCCTGAACATTTTATCATACTCTTGAGCATACCTTCTCACTACTACCTGCCTTTTTCCTGAAATAGCCTCTCTTTTGTTCACCTGGTTAATGCCTGCTCCTCCTTGAAATTACAACTGACAAGCCCCATCATATACAAATTCCTCCCTAATTCCACTAGGCAGAGTTGGTCTTTTCTTGATCTGGATTCCTAAAGTTATGCAGTACAGTTAGCCTTCCATGTCTGTGGGTTCTGGATCCACAGATTCAACCAACCGTGGATGAAAAATATTAAAAAAAAAAGCAATAAAAATAACAATACAACAATAAAAATACAAATAACAATGCAACATAACAATTATTTACATAACATTTTGATTATATTAGGTATTATAAGTAATCTAGAGATGATTTAAAATATATGGGAGGATGTGTGTTGATTATGTGCAAATACTATGCTATTTTATATAAGGGACTTGACCATTCTTGGATTTTGGTATCTGGGAGGGGTCCTGCAACCAATCCCCCATGGACACCAAGGGATGACAATAAAAGTACTGTGTTGTGAAATGGTTTATTTGCTTACATATACTGTCTTTTCCACTTGTAGGTGAGCTTCTCTGGGGTGGGGAAGGGCTGCCTCTAGGGTATGCAGGGTTTCGGGCACAAATTTTTTGTAGGGCTTCTGTCCATATAAACAATTTAAGTCACTTCAAAGCAGCAAGTGAACATCATTTTGCTATTCCAGTCTCATATAATTTCAGGAAAGAAATACTGTGCAGGAGTCATCCCCTGTTCAGATGTTTTGCCCAGAACTGAAGTTCAGACACAGGGCTCCCTACCTGTGAGTCTGGAGCTCCTAGGGCATCTGTTTGACCTCACTGAATAGTAGCAGGTGAGAGAGCAAAGGGGAATCTAAGGATGGTAATGAGACGAGAGATGCTATTTTCTACCAATGGACTTAATCCAGTTTTGTCTTGCTAATAATGACTAAAATTAGTCCACAGCCATCTTTCAATGTTCTCAGGCAGGGCACTTAGGGAAAATTAAGTTCTTAATGAAGGAAAGCATAAAGAATATTTTTATTAGTTAAGAGATTTCTTGGATTTTAGTTTCTTTAATGTTACATAGAGTCTTCTATCTCTGTGTGTTTAAATTTGTTTCAGTGTAACCTAGTACTGAGAAATTAAGATTGTCCTCTAGAAAATAATGTCTTTGGCAGTACAAATGACATAAAATGTGGTAGCTAAACTTGCTACATTAGAAATGATAAAAACATTCCAATTAAGAATTTATAAAATAAGTTTAATAAATTGAATTATCCAAACACTCATTTGAAAATGCTTACTACATATCTCCAAATTTGGTGATATCTTATATGGAAAGAATGAAATGTACAATATCTGATTTTAATTAGAAAAAGCCTTCATAAGCCAATATAATTATGTTTCCAATTATGTTAGAAAAACAGGATAATGAATAGATGATGGTGTATTTCTGACCACATCTTGTTATGGATGAAAATGATCTCATATTCATCTAGAAATGGTGGAATAGTGCAATTATTCATTTTAAAGGCCACTAATTAATGAACCTAATATTGATAAATAAATTGAAATAAGAATAAACATATAAGCATGTATTTTCCCAAGGAAATAAGTATAGCTTTGGCTATACTTTGAAAGGCTCAAAGAGTTCACAGGAAAATCAGTTTACTTCACTTGGGCAAGGAACTTTGCCCAGTGAGATTAGACCGGCCCGCTGATTGCCAGTCAGCATTTATTTCCTGACTCTTGGAATGTGTAGTAATAGAGGCTAATATATTGAGACTGAGCTGAGCTATCATTCAAGGCTAGGATAGGGTGCCCTTTGATGTACCCTAAGAGTGCTCAATGCTTAGCTCTTATACAGCACTTAATGCCCTGTGTTACAATGGCCTGCTAAACCTTTCTGTTTCCCCTACTGGACTGGGATTTTTTTCTTTTTTTTTTAAAGCAGCATTTATTTTACTTCTAGTGCTTAACAGCACACTGTAAAGATGCCTCCAAGGAGTTCCCTAAATGAATAAAAACCATTTTTTTTGCTCTTTTATTCGATGCATAGATCTTCACTACAACATCTCAGATAATATGTTAGCCATCCTCTGCTTGTGTACTTCCAGTGACAGGAATTTGTGGCTTCTCAAGATAGTGACCCCCACCCCCTTCTTTTTGACCACCCTAACTACTGTATGTCTTTTTTTCTTTTTCATTACTAATTGTCAGTTATTGTTCTTCATTGATCTGAAATCTACTACTTTATAAATTATAAACTTTGGTCTTTTACACTTTTGGGAGATGAGAATGAAAAACAAATTCTTTAGAAAAAAGAGATAACATCCTAAGTCAGAACGAACATCAGAAATCACTGAATTTATTTTTAGTTTATAGATGAGATTCAGTGAGCTGGGAGTTCTGCCAAAGGAACAGTAAGAGTACCATACTCCGAGATGATGTGTACCACTGGTTGGGTTGTCTGAGGTTTCTACTTTATCGTCAAATGACTGAAGTCAACTCTTTCACCTCTTCTAAATTTTTCCAATATGTTTTCCATGTTATGCTCTAAGAGGAGTTCTCTTGTCAAATAAGTTTGAGGAGATATTTAAGTTTAAACAGGTTTCTTGACTTTAGTACTTCTCAGAGACTTTAATACATAAATGCGCTTTGTGACTTATTGAGGAATGGTTATGGCATTTTTAAGTAATATAAATTAATATCCGAAGTAACTAATTTTCAGATAATACATTTTAGAAATTATAGCTCTATTCTAAACATATCCAGTTTTTTCAGGTGTTCTTCCAATGAAGTAATTTGCAGACATTCCATGACTAATCTTGGCATATTCAGAGCCACATAGGAAATCTTGTATATAGACATAGTAGAACATCAATAAAGGGCCAATAAAAAATTGGAGAGGCCCCTCCAACCACAAATTTCACACTATATAGCCATCTGGGATTCTGTCATTTAATTATTCATTTGGTCAAATAAAGGTTTTTAAAAAATTTTTTAAATTATTTGAAACTAGAGGGACTGACCTCTTTTTTTATTTCCTTAAAATGTATTGAATTGTAGTTGAAGTACATTAAATTATACAATTTGATTGGTTTTTAACATATATGTATATACACATGTGGAACCTTCACCAAAATCAAGATAACACAATTTTCATTACCACCAAAGGTTTTTTGTGCCACTTTCTAATGCATTCTACCTTCTGCTCCTCCTAGCAACTGATCTGCTTTCTACCACTAAAGAAGAGTTTGAATTTTCTAGAATGTTGTATTAAAGGAATCATAGGATTTGTACTTTTAATGGGATAGTGTGGTTTCTTTTATTCAGTCTAATAATTTTGTGATTCATCTATATTGTTGCTTAAACAGTTCATAGATTTTTATTGCTGATGAATTTTCCCGGTATAGATAGTACCACAATTGTTTAACCATTCTATTGATGGAGATCTGAGTTGTTTACAGGTGCTGATTATTAAATATAAAGCAGCTATGAACATTCTTGAACAGGTCTTTGTGTGGCTGTATGTTTGTGTTTCTTTTGTGTAAATAATTGGAGGTGTAATGGCTAGGTCATTTTGTAGGCATGCTATTCTTTTAAAAATAGATATTTTTCATACTATTGGTCCTTTAGGGTGAATTAGATTAATTATCTTGCCATTCTCCTACCCCTGGGAAGTAAAACACTCACTTGAGGGAAATGGAAAAGACGGTAAGAAAGGAAGTACCCTAGGAAGGAAGTGAAGAAATGATGTGGATTAGGAACATTAGGGA
Organism: Avahi laniger; assembly: GCA_963575035.1. NCBI lineage: Eukaryota > Metazoa > Chordata > Mammalia > Primates > Indriidae > Avahi > Avahi laniger. Next base: position 4,910 of record CAUYSK010126141.1, on the reverse strand, counting down.
AGGGCACATTTTGTTAGGCTTCCGAATCTGTGTACTGGGGAAAGTGAGGAGGAGAGAGCACTCAAGTGTTAAGAAGCCAAAGACTATCTTCATGCTGCCCTTTCCAAGTGAAACTTGTTTTTGCTGTCCTGGGATTTCTAATGTTACTTCCAATGGATCTAACTTTGGAATCCTAATGACTCCACCTGCATTGCTCTTACAGCATACCCAGCTTGTCTGCTGCCACTGGTGGCTCACAGTCCATGATAGCCCTTCTGTTCCATAGGTCGTTCCTGGACAAGAAGAGAAGTAAGAGAATGTCCATACTTTTCCAGATGGAATTGTTCCAATAGGTTTTCTTTGTGGCTGGATTTAAGAGAGCCCTTTAGCTGGGGCACTGAAGACTTCTGTTGTTTGTATGATTGTGAAAATAAACAAATGTAACTTATAGACAGGATATTAAATGTGGTAGCATTAATAAGATAATAAGAAAGGGAACTATTGAGATTTTAGCTGTTTTAGATATGACATATCAGCTATTCATTTTAAACATGCTATATTGCTAATGTGGGATTTGTAGCAATCTATCGTGTCATTAATTTTGGCATGTTTGTGCATTTTCTTCTTTTTTTAAAACAAATTTTATACTGTGTCAGAGCACTGATTTCAGCACATATTTTCCATACTAAGAAGAAATATGCCTGTCAGTATTTTTAAAACATCAGCACTATAATTATTTCTTTCTTTCTTTCCTTCCTTCTTTTTTCCTTCCTTCCTTCCTTCTGTCCTTCCTTCCTTCCCTCTCTTTTTCATTCTTTCTCTCCCTCTCTTTCCCTCCCTACCTTCCTTCCTTTCTTCTTCTTCTTCTTTTCTTCCTTCTTCTTCTTTTCTTCCTTCTTCTTCTTTTCTTCCTCCTCCTCCTCCTCCTCCTCCTCATCCTACTTCTTTCTTCTTTTTTCTTCTTTCTTTTTTGGCAGGACTTGCCGGGGCTAGAATGCAGTGGCATCATCATAGCTCACTGTTACCTCAAACCCCTGGGCTCAAGTGATCCTCCTCTGTCAGCCTCCTGAGTAGCTGGGACTATAGTCATGTGCCACTATGCCTGGCTAACTTCTAAAAGTTTTTGTAGAGATGGGGTGTCACTGTGTTGCCCAGGCTGGTCTGGAAGTTCTGGTTTCAAATTCCTGGCCTCAAGAGATCCTTCCACCTTGGCCTCCCAAAGTGCTAGCTAGGATTACAGGCATGAACCACTATGCTCAGTGGATTTAATCTACAATTTTTTTTCTAGATTTTGTGGTTTTTAAGAAACTTTAGGTTTTGTTTATCCTTTCTTTAAAGTTTTTCCAGGTAGTGAAACCCAAAAGCAGTTCCTTGAAATTGAAACTGAAGGAGCTACTAATTCCATAAAAGGAGAAGTAGAGAGTAAGGGAGGTTTAGTACTATGGTGGGGAAACCAAAACAGTGAGGGTGCTGAATGTTAACCTTGTGCCTTTGCATTAATTACCGACGTTTGGCATAGTATGTACCTGTAGAAGCCAGTACATTTCACCATTCTGATTGGAATATTTGGGAACACAAAAATGGACTCTTCTGTTAAAGAGAGAAAAGACTCTGCTTTGTCTTAAGTACTTTGAAACTGTTGAATTTTAAAAAGGCTAGTACTTTGGATTTTAAAGTAGTAATTTTTTGTACTTTTTTCTCAGTAAGATTTGAGTTAAAATATACTTATGTACGTTTTTTATAGTTCCAGGCCTAACAGGAGTCTGCATGGTAGTGGTGCTATTCCTCATGATTACGGCCTCTACATATGCAATAAGGTAAGTGTCAAAGTCACGATTTTGATGTTCAGCTGTCGGGTTATTTAGAATTTCTTCAGATTGTCTTCATTTTCATATGTAGGAAAAGTTTTGATTAACCAAAGTATTTAACCAAAATAGTGTCCTGGTTAATGGATTTTTCTGGGTAATTAAGAGTAAAGTAGAGATGTTTCTATTTATCATTTCTTGTTTGTGAAGAAGCCCTTTGTATTAATCAGATATTCTGGACTGGTAAGGAATAGGGTATGGAGACTTAAATTGATGACCGAGGGAATTCGAGTTGTTCAGGATCATCCTTTTGAAGGATAGTGTGTATCTGTATAGAACTGGTATTAAAATCAATGTGTATACATAGAGACTTTGAGGATTCCTAGGAATATATGACTTAAAATTATTTTATAACTAATTTCCTGATAATGAGTTTTTTTGCTGTAATTTAACATAATGTTTTAAACAAAGCTTTGGAAACATGTTTGGTTGACATCTGCTAAAATAACTGGAAATATCTATTCATATTGATCCTTTCAGTTAAGACATTTTGAACAATTTCAGATATATATTATCAGGAACACTTTCACATGTTCTTTCTGATGGACACATTCTGTTTTTCAGAATATTTATAGTGTTTTATGTTTCTGATCAAACTTTTTAATTAAAGAAAGAAAAAAGAAGAAACATATATATTTCTTCTAATCTTCAAAAATTCTCAAATTATGCTACTTGTTGAGATGTGAAATTTAATGGAAACACACAAATATATATGTTTATATATGTGTTGAAAATAATTTCCCAATAATATACTCAAATGAATCTATCCTTATACTTCTAAACACATCTACACATATATACATACATATACTCCAAAACCTCACAAATAAAATCACCAGTATGAGATTAACAATGTAAATTTTGTAGTGTTTAGTTTTATAGACTTAATTCTTCATGCTTTTTTTCCACTCATTCTCCAATTTCTGCCCCCACCAAAACCATTATTTTTCTCTTCCTCATCTTTCTTATACATATCTATATATTTAATTAAAATAGGATCATATTATATTATTTTAAATCTGTTTTTTACTTACATTTATGTTATGAATTTTTTCACATCAATGAATATTTATCATTCTCTTTACTGAGAGCACAGCATATCACCATGTGGGTAGGTATGTAGTATTTTCCAGTCCTATATTGTTGGATGTTTTGAATTGATTCCATTTTTTCAGTATTTCAAGTCTGAAACAAACACCCCCATTCGTATGTCTTTGCATACTTTTTCAATGATGTCCTAAGGAAAAATCCCTAGATATAGAATAGCTGGGACAAATGGTAAGCACACTTTTAAAACTTTCTGTAAGAATTAAAAATTATCTTATAGAAAGGCAAATCGCTACCATTAGTATATAAGGATATCAATTTTATGGGAAGAAATTTTGTTTTACTTAGGTAAAGAAATCATTTTAAAACTTACTTTTTCAGTATTAGGAGTTCTTGAAGGAAAATTATGGCATTTGACATATTTATTTACAAAACTGAAGATATATAGATATTTTACATCTGGAAAAAAAAATCCATAAGAGAGTTTTGTCAAATGAGCTGTTCTCAACTGAGCTATTACATTTGCTCTTATAAAAAATTGAACATCTCTTAATCTTCAGTTTTTCTTATTTGTTTAAAGGAGATTATAACCCCTAATTTGCTTTTCTCTAAGCATTATTATGTGAATCATGAAATTCTTTTTTTTTTTTTTTTTTGAAGAGAAAGTGAAGGATACTGCCCAGATCTTAGAGAGAGCTTGGCTCTTCTCACACCTTGATTTTGGACTTCTAGTCTCTAGGACTGTGAGAGAATAAATTTCTTTCTGTTTTAAGCCACCCAGTTTGTGGTAATTTGTTATGGCAACCCTAGGAAACTAATGCAGTCCTCAAGATTTTAATCCCAGAAAATTTAATTATACTTTTAGCAATGAATGGAAAACATTTATTCTCAACATCTTAAGTAAAGGTACTTAAAGACAGTTACTAGGTCTTATTTATTTTTCCATTTATGCAGTTTATGGTACACCGTGGACACTGAATAATTACTGGGTGAATAAATGATGAAAGAACCAAGTGGAAGATTTGAGTCAAATTCTGATTGGGGGAGGGTTAGAACTTGAATCTACACATTGCCGACAGAATCATCTTTGAAGGGGAAATGGCTGTCAGTTATCTAAATTTTGGAGATTGTGTGGCAGTCACATAATGTTTTCGGAGGTGAAACAAGGAAGAACGGTGTCACAGGAAACTTTATACTGCGACTTTGGTTTTATATAAGTTAAATCCATGTGGCACCAGCATTGTTTTAATAAGGTTCACACTCCTTAAAGTTTATTATTTATTTATTTATTTATTTTTTTATTGCAGCATACTATAGGGTACAGATGTTTAGGTTACGTATGTTGCCCTTGCCCCCCCTACCCCCTAAGTCCAAGTTTCAAATATGTCCATCCTTCGGGCAGTGCGCATTGCACTCTTTGTGTATGCATATACCCGTCCCCTCCTCCCTCCTCCCCCTTTCCCCTCCCCCCTGCCCAACATCCAATAGATGTTATTCTTATATGTGCACTTATGTGTTGATCAGTTAATACCAATTCTTAAATGGATTATGGGGATAGATACCTTTTCTTTTCTACCTTTTCTTTTTATCTGTGAGAAAACAAACTATTAAACAAATTAAATGAATAAATAAGTTTCCATTTGAGTTCTGATAGTGGAATGTAGTCTACTAATTCAAAGATGGTTCAATATGGATCTATCCATTAAAATAATTAATACATCCTGGCCGGGCGCGGTGGCTCACGCCTGTAATCCCAGCTCTCTGGGAGGCTGAGGCGGGCGGATTGTTTGAGCGCAGGAGTTCGAGACCAGCCTGAGCAAGAGCCAGACCCCGTCTCTACCAAAAATAGAAAGAAATTAATTGGACAACTAAAAATATATAGAAAAAATTAGCCGGGCATGGTGGTGCATGCCTGTAGTCCCAGCTACTCCGGAGGCTGAGGCAGGAGGATCGCTTGAACCCAGGAGTCTGAGGTTGCTGTGAGCTAGGCGGATGCCACGGCACTCACTCTAGCCCGGG
>CAUYSK010126136.1:0-88034 GCA_963575035.1 Avahi laniger | reverse complement strand
TAGCAAACAAACAATGAACTTAAACAGAACTCTAGATCAAATTGGCCTAACAGACATCTACAGAGCATTCCATCCAAACAACACAGAATATACATTCTTCTCATCAGCTCAAATTGATCACATCCTAGGCCACAAAAAAATCTCGAAAAATTTTAAAAAATAGAAAGTATACCACGTATCTTTTCAGATCACAGTGGAATAAAATTAGAGATCAATTCCAACAGAAACACTCACCTCTATACAAAGTCATAGAAATTAAACAATGTATTGCTGAATATCTATTGGGTCAAGGAGGAGATCTAGATGGAAATCAAAAGATTCTTCCAACTAAATGATAATGGGTTATCAAAATCTGTAGGATACAGAAAAAGCATTGCTGAGAGGAAAACTAACAGCATTAAATGCTCACATCCAAAAGACAGAAAGATCACAAATCAACAAACTAATGAAGCAACTCAAATTACTGGAAAAGGAAGAGCAAACCAATCCTAAACCCAGCAGAAGAACAGAATTACAAAGATCAGAGCAGAATTAAATGAAACCAAATATGAAAGAACAATACACAAGATGAATAAAATGACAAGTTGGTTCTTTGAAAAGATAAACAAAATTGACAGCCCTCTTCTAGACTGAACAGAAGTAGAAAGGAAAGGATTCTAATAACCTCAATTAAAAATGAAAAAGAAGAGTTCACAACTGATATCACAGAAATACAAAACATCGTCTTTGAATACTATAAAAATCTCTATGCCCAAAAACATGGAGAAAATGGACAACTTCTTCAAAACACATGACTTCCCTAGGCTCAATCAGAAAGACATAGAATTCCTGAACACACCAATATCAAACACCAAAATTGAAGCAGCGATAAGAAATCTTTTCAATAAAAAAAAGTCTTGGACCAGATGGGGTTCACACCTGAATTTTACCAAACCTACAAAGAAGAACTCATACATATACTGTAGAAATTATTCCACAACATTGAGAAGGATAGGATCTTCCCCAACTCATTCTACAAAGCCAATATCACCTTGATACCAAAGCCAGGGAAGGACACAATAAAAAAAGAAAACAAAAGACCAATATCCCTTATGAATATAGATACAAAAATTCTCAACAAAATCTTAACAAATGGAATTCAACTGCACATCAAAAACATAATTCATGACCAGGTAGGCTTCATCCCAGAGATGCAAAAATGGTTGAATATATGCAAATCTATAAATGTAATTCACCTTATAAATAAAAATAAGAACAAAGACCATATGATCCTCTCAATAGAAGCAGAAAGTGTTTGAACAAAATCCAGCACACTTTTATGATAAGAACTCTTAAAAAAGTAGCCAGCCTATGTCTCTTGAGTGGGGACTTCAAGCCATTCACATTTATTGAAAAAATTGATAAGTGGGGTGGATTTCTATTCATCCTGTTTAATATAATGTTATGATTTTGTCTTACCTCTTGAGATACTGCTATATCTCGGCTCTGACCTTTAGCTTTTCAGTAGTTTTACGCTGGTAGGTATCTATTGTTCTGATCTATGTATAATGCAAGTCTGAGTACTTCCTGCAAGGTAGGTCTGGTCTTGACAAATTCCCTCAGTGTTTGCTTGTCTGAGAAAGTCTTTGTTTCTCTCTCATGTAAGAAACTTAGTTTTGAAGGATACAAAATTCTAGGCTGGGAATTATTCTCTTTGAGAAGATGAGAATGGAGCCCCAATCACTTGTGCCTTGTAAGCTGTCGGTTGAGAAGTGTGCAGTAAGTTTGTTGTGGTTTCCTTTCTAAGTTACCTGCTGCTTTCACCTTAAGGCTCGTAGGAGTGCTCTTTTGTGTTTACTTTCTCCAATCTAATGGCTATATTTTGTGATGATTGCCTCTTCATGTTGAATCTCCCAGGAGATTCTTGAACCTGGATATCTAAATGTCTAGCAAGACCACAAAAATTTTCCTCAATTATTCCCTCAAATAGGTTTTCCAACCCTTGTGTATCTTCTGCACTTTCAGGGATGCTTATGATTCTCATGTTAGGCCTCTCTTCACATACCCACACATTTTTTGTAGGTTTTTTTTATTTGTCTTTTTTCTCAGTTCATTCTAACTGGGTGACTATTTTAACTCAAAGGTGTTGTCTTCAAGCTGTGAGATTCTTTCTTCTTTCTGATCTAGCCTATTCTTAAGACTTTTCACTGTGTTTTGTATTTCCTTGAATGAATTTTTCATTTCCTGAAGTTCTGTTTGATTTTTTAAATAATTTGATTTCCTTAATAAATTTTTTTCTCCTTAATTGTTTTTTTTTATTTCAGCATATTATGAGAGTACAGATGTTTAGGTTATGTATGTTGCCCTTGCCCCCCCACCAAGTCCGAGTTTAAAATATGTCCATCCTTCGGGTGATGTGCATTGCACTCTTTGTGTATGCATATTCCCCTTCCCTCCTCCCTCCTCCCGCCGCCCGCCGGCGCCCCCCCCCCCCCCCCCCCCACCCCCCCCCCCAACCCCACCACTGCGAGTGGGGCCAGGGGGCCGGGGGCACTGGGGGTGGAAGGGACAGGTATATGCATACACAAAGAGTGCAATGCACATCACCCAAAGGATGGACATATTCGATACTCAGACTTGGGGGGGAGGAGGGGGCAAGGGAAACTTACATAACCTAAGTATCTGTACCCCCATAATATGCTGAAATAAAAAAAAAAGATTCAAGTTTGTATGCAGTGACAGAATGCTAAAATACTTTACAAATAGAGGCAAAAATTTACTATTTGCAAAGCAATAATCAATTACACACTACTACTTGTTATTTCTGTGGAAAAAACTCATTTGCATTATCAGTTTTCTATAATTTACAGAGTTGCAAAGTAACTCTAAAAGGTGAAAGGCACAAATAACCTGGATTTCGGAAATAGAATACCAATTAATCTTTTTTATTTATTTTTTATGTTCTTGTCCATTTTAAAATCCTCCTGATACTTTATATTTGCAGGTGTCAGAAACAGAGAGATACTTGTAGAGTCAGATCTCCAAAGTGAAAATTTAGAAGTTATTTGAGTGAAAACTCTTATCTTCAGGTCTGAACATGATACCATAAAAATAAGTAGATAATATTTTTCCTGCAGATTCCTTCTCTATCTACATCAGTAATAAACAAAGTTTTCTGACTTTAGAAATTACTTCTATGTCTCTCCTTATTCCTTCTTTTAAATTACTAAAAATTAATTTAGGGCAAGTAGCAAGCTATTATAATAAATAAATTACAATAAATAGGGAAAGCTGAGAGGAGTGAATATTTGAAAATGATTAATACCTTATGGGAATAAGAAATAACAATAGATGGAAAATTATCTAGGCACGTACAATATTGTGGGCTCAAAATTTGTTTAAAAAAGTATATTGGGTTGGAATTCATTGATATAATATCCCATTATGAAGTATGAAAAAGCATTTATTTCATGGAATTTCAGGTTGAAAATCAAATAGTTGAATGAATGAATATAATATAATGACAAGTAGAGATTATGGGGATAGAAGGATAGGTTCTTGATAAATACATAATTGAAAATTTTTTAAAAATCCCAATGGAGTTTATATTGAAGATGAATGAAGAGTAAGAGAGAAAATGTGGTAAATAGTGCCTGAACTTGCTCAATTTTCCAGCTCTAAATGGAGCTTCATACAGACTCTATGCACTTTATGCTTTTCACAAAATGCTTACCAAAATTTTATGTCACTAGGTTTAAAAATTATTTTCTATGTTATCAAATTAAATAAATATGAAAAAGTATTAAAAATGAAGGAACTTGGAAAAAGCTTTTCTCCTTCAACATACTACATATTGTCTAGTATATTTTAGATTTTAATATGTAAATTATAGGATGTGAGGACAGGTATTTTTATTTCTATAAATAACTATATCAATTTCAAAAATTAAAAATTAATTTTATTAATTTTTCTTCAATGGACAGGAAATAATCAAATGGAGAATAATTTCCCAAGAAAACATTTTTGAATTATAATTAGCTATCTTGATTACCAACTTAATTTTAAATATGATATAATCCACATTTAACTTGCTTATTTATTTATTTATTTTATTCCATAATATGGGGGTAGAGACGTTTTGGTTGCATGAATTACTTTTGTACAGTTTGAATCAAAGTTATAAATGTGTCCCTCACCTGAATAGTGTGCAATGTACCCATTAGGTATGAATTAACCTTTTTTTATTTGACAAGAATAATGTATTAGTTTGTTAGGGCTACCATTAACAAAGAACCACAAAACAGGTGAGTTAAAAAACAGCAATCTATTGTCTTATGGTTTTGGAGGCTTGAAGTTTAAAATCAAGATGTGGGCATGATTTGTTCCTTTTGAGGATGTAGGGAGAAGATCTCTTTGGCCTTTCCCTTTGGCTCGTGGATGACTGCTTTCTCTCTGTGTTTTTTCATATTGTCTTGCCTGTGTGTGTGTGTGTGTGTGTGTGTGTGTGTGTGTGTCTGTCTGTCTCTGTGTTCAAATTTTCCTTTTTTATGAGAATATCAGTCAAATTGGATTAGAGCCCACACTAATGAATACATTTAAATTTGATTACCTCTGTAAAGATACTATCTTCAAATAAAGTCCCATTGTGAGTTTCTGAGGATTAGGACTCCTACACATCTTTTTTGGAGGTACACAATTCTGCTCATAATAAATAATGTCTTCATTCCAAACAATGCTTGACACTGTTTTTGTTTAAATCAATGAGTTAAATATTAGTGTGCAGTGCTGGTGCAAATTTGTACATATAAATTTTATAACAAAATAGACAAAATAGGTATGGTGGTGAAATAAGAAATGGTATATTTTTATAAATTTTTAAATAAACTTTATAATTTTTCAATATTTAATCAAATATCTTTAATTAAACCCAAGTATCACTCTAACTGTACTAATACTATTGCCAAATGCATGTATTATCTCACATGGATATGCTGTAGTTAAATTAATTGAGGTTCTCAACCTGAAAAATAAGAATTTTGTATATTCAATTATAAAATCTGTAATATAAAATACATATAAAACTTATTTACTAGGTTTTATGTGATGCTTTGTGGTGTACTTTCCTTGGAAAAAATAACATCAGAAAACTAACTCTTTAATATACGTTATTTTTTCTGGGAAAAAGTCAAGATCGATTTAAATCATTTTTTATTCTGGCATATTTTCTGCCATAAATGCAAATATTATTGATATTATCTATTTTCTCAATACAAAGTATACTCTGTTAAAGAAAAATATTCCATCAGACAAGATGAGCAAACAGAAGTTGTTCTTATCCGGATACCATTGCCAGCAATAGAGACAAGAGCACAGAGCAAATTCTGATACTTGGCTCTGATAAAACAAGGGGCCAGAGAGTTTCTAAAAGCTGGGGTGTTGGGTATTGTAGGATTCTGGTGTTTACTAAATGGCTTTACGCAAAGAAAAATAAATGTTCTCCTATTTTCACGACGAGAGGAAATGTGCCCAAAGAAGTTAGGCTGCTATTACACTTTTACACACAGACTGAGAGGTGGAATGCTATCTTCCTTGATGATTGATTGCATTTAAAAGAGATGGCTTCCAGGTTCTTGAGAAAGACAGCTTTGGGTTTTAAAACTGACAAGAGGGTTTAGAAAAGATTTATATCTCAAAGAGGTAGAGAAAGAATTTAGAATTATAGGTTTTCTAAAGAAAATGCTCTAAAAAAAGCAGGTCAGGGACCCAGAGGCAGGAATAAACCTATCTAATGTCTAGTCATACATGACCTTTATTGTTTTGCGATATTTTCCTTCTATACCAGTTTTTTGAGAGTTTCTAACATGAAATGATGTTGAATTTTATCAGTTGCTTTTTCAGAATCTATTGAAAAGATCATGGTTTTTTTTCTTGATTCTGTTCATGTGCTCTCTCAGGTTTATTGATCTGCATATGTTGAACCATCCTTGCATTCCTGGGATGAACCTCTCTCGCTCATGGAGAATGATCTTTTTAATGTGTGGTTGAATTCGGTTTGCTAGTATGTTGTTGAAAATTTTTGTATTGATGTTCATCAAAGATATTGGCCTATAGTTTTCTTCTTTGATTGTATATTTGTCTGCTTTGGATATCAGAGTAATACTGGCCTCATAGAATGAGTTTGGAAGTACTCCCTCCTCTTCAATTTTTTGAAATAGTTTGAGTAGAATTGTTATCAGTTCTTTAAATGTTTTGTTGAATTCAGCATTGAAGCCATCAGGCCCTGGACTTTTGTTCGATGGGAGATATTTTAATTACTGCTTTGTTCTTATTACTCATTATCGATCTGTTTAGATTTTCTATTTCTTCATGATTCAGTCGTGGTGTATTATATGTAATCAGGATTTTATTTATTACTTTTAGGTTTCCAATTTGTTGGAGTACAATTGTTCATAATAGTCCCTAATGATGCTATGTATTTCTGTGGTAACAGCAGTGATGTCTCCTTTTTCGTCTTTGATTTTATTTGGATCTTTTTCTATTCTTTTCTTAGTCTAACTAAAGGTTTATTGATTTTGTTTATCTTTTTAAAAACCGATTTTTTGTTTTGTTGATCTTTTGTGTTTTTGTCTCAATTTCATTTGTTTCTATTATGATATTTATTATTTCTTTTCCTCTAGTAATTTTGAGTTTGGTTTGTTCTTGCTTTTCTAGTTCTTTGAGATGTACCATTAAGATGTTTATTTTAAGTCTTTCTACTTTTTTGATTTAGATATTGCTTGCTATAAACCCCCCTCTTAAAACTTCTTTTACTGTGTCCCATCCAGATATCCGCCTACTAGGTATATATCCAAAATAAATAAGATAAATATATCGAAGTGCTACCTGCATTCCCGTGAATAATTGTAGCATTATTCAAAATGCTCAAAATATAGAATCAACCCAAATATCCATCAGTGGATGAATGGATAAAGAAAATGGGTATATATACAAAATGCTTTATTATTCAGTTATTAAAAAAATGAAGTCATATAATTTTCAGCAACATGTATAGAACTGGAGGTCATCATGTTAAGTTAAATGAGTCAGATAGAAAGACAAATATCACATGTATTCACTCAAATGTAGAAGTTAAAAACTTGATCTCATGGAAGTAGTGAGTAGAATGGTGGTTATCACAGGCCAGAAATGGTAACATGGAGAATGGAATAAAACGGGGTTAGTTAATGGGTAAAAACTAGAGTTAGATATAAGGAATAAGTTCCAATATTAGATAGCTACATAGTGGGATAATTATAGCTTACGAAAATTTATTTTATGTTTCAAAATAGTTAAAAGAAAGGATTTGAAATATTTCATCATAAATAAATGATAAATATTTGAGGTCATGGATATCCCAATTATCCTGATTTGATTATTACACGTTGGAAAGGCATATCAAAATATTACATATATCCTATATATAGGTATTGCTATTATGTATCAATATAAAATAATAAATAAATATGAAAAAATGTCTAGTTAAGCTCAGGGGAATATTTAGAACATTTTGGTCAATTGTAAATAAATATTTTATGAATGAATGAATGAATGAACGTTATACAAAGAAGGGTATTAAAAACACTGGGAGATATGAAGTAGAAATAAGACACATGGAGTCATGGTATTGGGTGAAACTTTATTTTAATCATTGCTTAAGTTTTCCATTGCAATGATGTGAATTATATTCTTTAATTTTTGTGAGAAAAGATTTATTTGACTTAATATGTCTGTTTTTCATAGCATATGGGTCTCCTTTTAATCAACTACACAATAAACCTATAGCTACTTGTTTTAATCATTAGAAAAGGCAACTTAGATAATTGTTTTTGAAAAGGACACAGGTATTCATTTTAATGCATATTTATTGACCATTTACAATGAGTCAGACAGTCTCCTAGGCTAACACAAAAGACAAAGTTCTTGCTTACAGGGGGCTTAAATTCTTCCAGAATATAAAGATATAAATAAATGTGCGAGTAAATTCATAACCTGTCATGGAGTATTATTAAGAAAAAAGTAAAGTAGGGTAAGCAAGATAAGGATTTCTTGGGGTCTGTGATGCAGTGGTAATAAACATAAGCCTGATCACTACAAAGGTGGTGTTGAGTAAAATGCATCCATGCAAATATTTAGGAAAAGAGAATTCCAGGAAGAGTAAAGGAAGTCCAAAGGCACTGCGGCAGGAGTATGCTCGATGTGCTTGAAAAGCAGTGAGGCAGGTAGAACAGAGGGTGGGGAACCAACAGCCTCGGGGCCACACGTGGCCTTCTGGATCCTTAGTGTGGCCTTTTGTTTAAATCCAAATTTTACAGAACAAATCCTTTCAATAAAGGAATTTGTTCTATGAAGTTTGGATTCTTTCGAAGGGCTGCACTAGGGGATCTGGAGGGTCACATGTGACCTTGGGGCTGCAGGTTCCCCATCCGTCTCCAGATTCCAATGTGATGCCACTAAATGTTCTGAATGTAGTAGTCATCCTATTTTACTTCCTATTTAAAATAATAGCTCTGGATACTGTGTTGAGAACAAATTTTAGAAAAGCAAAAGTGGAGATTAGGAGACCAGTTAGGCGGCTATTGAAGCAGTCCAAGTGAGAAGAGGATAAAGCAGTTTCCTCCCATTAATTAGATGGGAAGACTGCTTATCAAGTAGACTTGGAAGGGAAGATCAAGAGGTTAGTTTTAATGTTTAATGATTTTATGTATGAGCCATAGTTTTAAGATACAATGGTGGCGGGTGGAGTAGATGAATGGAGACAGTGAAGATAGGCTCTTTTTAGAGGAATTTGGTGGCAAAGGATAAAAAAAAAGTTTGTGGTTCCTAGAGGGAGACGTAGGATATTGAGAGACTTTCATGACTCAGTAGAGAAAGAAAGACTAATGATGCAAGAAGGAGAAGGAGGAATTACTGAAACAGTGTTTAAAAAGATGAGAGAGAGAATGCAGGGTGCATCTCAGTGTATGTGTGTGTGTGTTTAATTGTTTATTTGGAAATAATTTCGAACATAAACATCATAAGAATAAGAATATTATCCAGATTCATGTATTGTTATCATTTGACTACATTAGTTTATTATTAGTAATATCTCATTCACTGTCTCCTATTTCATAGGTATAAAAATTGGTACATGTGTAGATATCAGTATAGATAGAAATATAGGTAGAGATTATAGATATAAGCATAGATAGAGATAATTCTTCTGAACTATTTGAGAGTATGCTGCACTTTGTACTTATTTAACTTATTTAACTAATTAATTTATTAACTTTTAGTGGGTATATTAAATTTGAGTTGTTTACACCATAGGTATAAACATGTACCAATATGTTTCATCAAAACTCCCTTAAAAAAAAGTTGAACTAACTCTGTGGATAACACAGAAATCCCACAAGATGGCAGGAGTGCCACATATATGTAAGTTTCTTGATTACTTTCCTTATTTTAATCTCCCCCATTTTCTCATCTGATGGACCTTTATGTTTAACATTTTGTTGTTTTGAAGTATTTATGACTCGACACACTTAAAGGGGAGGTGATAACACGAGTAGGTTAAAAAAAAATAAGAAAAAGCATATATCACAAAAGCCTAGCTAGAGAATCATAATATTAAACTATTCAAAATAAATCCCAATAATATATCCTGTGCTTTAGTTTGGAAAAAAATATGTTTATTGAATAAGATTAAATATTAGGAGGTTAGAGAGCTGTAAGAAAAATAATTTTCCATGTGTAAGAAGCTTTCAGGGGTATGTTAACCCTCATACTCTTTGTCAAAATATAATCTAAAGCATATTTTAACATCTTGAGATTCAGTAGAACATTATAGTGATTAACTGTATTGATGACAATTAAGTATCTGGGCATGGTGAGTAAGAATTGGTATGTACTCTGGATGCCTAATAACAAACATGCATGCCACAGCATTGGAAATAAAATCTGTGAAGTTTCAGAATGAAGTCTAGAGAATCACGATATTTCAGGGCATGCCATGGAATTCCGTCTAAAGAAAGAATAAATTATTTCTCTTTATTCTCTACCATTAATAAAGAGGCATAGCACTTGGATTTTGGAGACAGTATGCACTACATTTGGTAACACTGTTCTTATTCCTTTTTCGTGGCTTAAATGCCTACCAGTTTTGAGTCCAGACTGTGGTGAAAGATGCTGTGCTGATTAGACCATATGACACATCAGATCCAGTGGATAAGGATACTGGGTATCATCTCTAACAAGTCTTAACAAGAGAGACAAAGCAGAAATCTTCAGGGTTCTGGAGCAAGCCCTTATGTCTACGATGTAAACTGTGCGCCATTTGAAAACTTGTTCCCAAAGTAGGACTAGGCCTTAGTGGAGACTGAATGCCTAGGCATGATACACCAGAAATTATGATACTTGAGATTTCCATGAGTCATACTTTTTGTGAGGATGTGGTACCACATCAATTTATTTTACTGTGAATTCATAATTGAACAGATAACGGGAACAACCACAGCCTGATCAATACACCTTTAATGATCTGAGTTACCTCCAATGGGCCAGTAAGCAAGACTAACTAATTTTTGGCAAGGAGCTAGAAAAATCCAGAACAGGAAGTGGAACAAGAAGATAATGAATATCAACTGTTGCCTCAGATAAATTTTAGCAGTGGAGGACTATAACTTTCTTGTTTCATTAACCTTTTATATTAATTTGCATAGATTGAAGCTCACCACTGTCTTGAAGGAGATGCTAATGGATTGGTTTGAGTACAAGTGAGAGTTGAGTGATTATATGCATTAGACAAAAAAAAATTTACTTCTAGACAACTTCTGTGCAGAGCTTGAAATATTTTCATCCTCCTCTTTAGTTTCAGCAAATACTTTCACGTAGCCTTCAATAAGCTTAGGGTGACCTGACAGCAACCTTGTACTTCTTGCTTCCTGTCTGAGGGATCCGCTTAGCTTCCTGGTTTGAGTTATCAATGGGAACATACTCATACTCAGTCTGGTGAAAACTGAAATTACAGAAAAATTGATTTTAATTGAGCCATTGTTGACCCATGGGAGGTGGTTATTGGCGTATAAATGCTTGCTCTGTTTGTGTCCAGATGGGCAGTTCTGAGGCATAGGCCATGAGTTCTCAGAAAGTCTGTACAGGATCAAATACCAGCTGTGAACTCAATACCATCCTTTTATCGGATTTTCCTTTCTTGTTCACTTCCTCCCATCCCTCTTTTCTGATCCCAGGGACAATTTACCAATTAAGCTACCTGCCCACAAGTATTTGTTTCAGGTTTTGATTTTGATAGAACTCAAGTTAGACATAGCTTGAAAGGTCTATGAATAAATTTTTGTGGGAAAAAAAAAACATTAAAGAGGGGAGAATGTACGTAATGAACACCTTGAAGCAGTTTATTCAATTAAATGTACATAGAAATATTGACATCTAAAGACTTCTTGGGACAATGGTGAACTGTTTACTGTTTTCCACTATCCTTTACTTTAGGGGGTTGAATAATGGCCTTTATATTTATATATAAAAAATCTTCCCCATATGTATCCCTTGTGTGTCTCCCCTGGGGTTCTCCTCTGTGATTATGTGTCTCAAATCTCTCCCTCTCTTTTCTCTTGTAAGACAGAGTTAAAGATTGGAGAGATACAATCACAAGCCAAGGAACACCAAGGATTGTCAGCAGCCATCAGAAGCTTGGAGAACAGCATCAAATAAATTCTTTCTCAGAGACTTCAGACAAAAGCATCCCTGCTGACACTTTGATTTTTGACTTTTGGCCTCCAGAGCTGTGAAAGCATAAGTTTTTGGTTTTTTAAGCTGTAAAGTTTGTCATAATTTGTTATGGAAGTCCTAGGAAATTAATATACTCACTAAATCTGAGCACATATTCAGTTCCCATTATTTTGAGATATTATCATTAAATGTCAGTTCAGTGACATGATTAAAAGCTATTTATACAAATCATGTTGAAGATTAGAGATTTGGTGTTATGATATTTTAATGGCACTAATTTTGAGGCCAGAGAGTGCCTATACTTGTGATCTGAAGTAACTCAAAATTCCAAAATTAATAGACAAAGGAAAGCAAAGTGACATTTTATTAGGATTTGATTTTCAACTTAATTTCCTTTACAAATTTGATTAGGTAAAGTGTATAACTGAAACCCAAGCTATGTTTCTTTCTCTCCCAGTGAATCTAGGAGTTATGCCTCTGCATGTGCAGAAAAGGAGAGAGGAAGGAAAGGAAGGAGAGAGAAAGAGAAAGAACAATCGAGAGAGAGAGAAAGGGAGAGAGAGACCTACTCTGAAGAGACAGGCCTTGCCATGTGGACTCAAAAGGCAAAAGTTTCAAAAGAGGAGAGTCTTCGAGCTTTAAAGAGATTTTATTCTTTAAGACATACTAGTGCTATCTTATAGTATAATGTGTTCAATTAATGTCTCCAGTTTTGACAACTCTTTTTCTGAGAAATTAAGTGTCAAGAAGAAGACACATAAACACATCCTCCACTACAGATATAGGAGCAGTGTGAAGAGAACGGAAAGATGTGATTCCTTCTCTAATATTAGCACGAGCTGCCTTTGCCCCACATTTTCCTATGTGTTTGGGGAGTTTCAGCTTGATCTGTAAGCTTGGTCTCATGTTCGAGTTCATCTTACCCGGAAAGTATTGCAATCTCCTGAGGCTGAAAATGTATCTAAAATCATTTAGCAAATATTCAATGATGAATTTCATAGGATTTTTAGCTATGAATTGTAAGTTAGTTGACTAGATCATTTACACAAGTAGATTGCTACACAAAGACTAAGAACTAAACAAGATCCTCCCAGCTTTGCAAAGAATATACACACAATCATTCATGTGATCATGAGCTACTGTAGTGAAAGATGAATAGTTTCCATAATATATAACAGAAAAGTAAATATATATTTTAGGCTTTTTAAAGGAGAATTTAAATTTGAGATAATTTTATTTGTAGAACTCTTTAACAGGGGAGTATTCAAAATTTACTCAGAACAAATATTAATATTATTTTGTATTAAGTCAAATATACTTGGATGTAACAAATCCTCATTGTCACATTCTAAAACCTCATCCATACAAAACATTCAGAATATTTTGACCCAAGTGAATTAAACCAACTAGCACAAAGAAATATCAGACTTAGGCAGCGGTTCCACAACATTGTTAATTTATGACAGCTGTCAGAACTGATTGACTCAACTAAAGTAAAGAGACAAAGGTGATTATCAAAAAAATCAATCCCTTGTGACAGAGACTGATAATAAAACAAGAATGTCTTTGATCAAAAGAGAACAAGACACAGGAAGACTATTTCAGTCAAACTATGCAAAAAAGATAAAAGTGGGTGGTTGATGCTAGAAAACTCATCTGGCCATGTGTATGTCTTTGTTTATGCATTTATGTACTTTCAGATCCTGCTGTTAGGAGACTCTGTAATCTTGAGAAGATTTCACATGCGGCCCTCCTGTGCTTTTCACAGCACTAGCTATGTGACTTTGGGCAATTTAAGGAGTCTTTTCGAGACTCAGTTTTCCATATCTTTAAAGTGAGCATTAAAGTGTGACCTATGTTAGGTTGTTTTCATGAAATTTAAGTCATGTGTGTGAAATTATTTCTAAAATGATAAGTCTCATCTAAGTCACAGTATTTCTTCTACTTCTGAGGAAAGCTCGAGGATCTTCATGTTGCAGATTGGAAAAGTTACATTTTCCATGCCTTCGTATCTGCATTACTCGTCTTTCTCTCATTTGGAAAGCACAAAGCCATCCAACTCTGCATGGTTCTACCCCCAGTAAAAACTCCACAGAAAGTGGAACTAATGTATGGTACAGCACATGCTAGGAAATAATGGAATGCGACAAGGGAAATGCCAGTTCTGATGGGCTTCCACTGAAATCAGAATGAGCCAGTGATCCCTGTTACTGATGCCAATTGAAGAATTAACACTGAGGACAGCCTCAGGAATTGGGAACTTCAGTGGCACTGTTTGCAGTCCACACTGTGGAGATTCACAAAAGTACTGAGGATGATGGAAAGGATATTCAAAAGTCAAGATTCATAAAGAAGTTACCTTTTCTCTATAGCCAAAGAACATTGGTTCTAAAGGCTGGTAATCCCTGCTGATGCTTAAATTGCATATTGAATGCTTTGCATGAAGGATACACAAGGTATACACACACACACACACACACACACACACACACATAGATATCTAAGAGAATATTTATTAAAGGAATTTGCTCACGTGATTATGGAGGCTGAGAAGTCCCACAGTCTGCTATGTGTAAACTGGAGAACCAAGAAAGCCAATGGCATAATTTAATCTGAGTTAAAAGGCATGAGGACCAGGAGTGTTGATGTCAGAGGAAGAAGACAGAGAATGGATATCCTAGCTCAAAGAGAAGCAAACTTGTCTTCAAAACATTGGATGAGGCCCACCACCTATATTGGTGAGGGCAATCTTCTCTACTCAGTCTACAATTTAAATGCTAATCTCTTCCAGAAAAACACTCAAAGACATCCCTAGAAATAATGTTTTACCCTTTCATCCAATGTTTTTTATTATTCATTTATCAATCCATTAAAAAAATGAGGATTCTTCTATATGCCATATATAGCATTAGAAACTTGTGCATATGTAACCAATTTAATTCTCATATTAAATACTTTCAAGAGATACATTATTACTATTTTATCTCTAAGGAATCTGATGTGTGGAGCAGTCAAATGGCATGTAAATAGTGATTCAATCACTAAGGGACAAAACTGGAATTTGAACCCATGTTTTCTACTTTAAAATCAACTCCCTTTTTCCTGACTGCCTGTCATGCACTTAGTTAATTTATTCACTCAGTTAATTTGCCTCTGATTTTCAGAGGCATCATGATGTGGTGATTATACGAGTCTGTATTGTTTTAGCTTGAATGAAGAAAGGTGGTGATGGTAAATTCTGTCTTCCCCTTTGCACATTCAAGAAGTATTGTATTAGATTGTACATTTTTCACAGCTCTTCCCGCCAGGTTGCAGGTAGCCACTGTAACTTCTTTTAGCTCTTATTTTCCTCTTAAACTTTGGCTTCTCATCAGATAACTCCATCAGATTACCTTGGAGTATGAGGACAGTAAAGATTCACTGTAGATTTATAGATTCAGAATCTCTAAGGCTGGGTCCGGAAAGCTGCATTTTTAACCAGCTAATCAGCTCATTGTGACATGCTGAAGTTGTAGAACCATTGTCCTAAGATGATCCTCTACACAGAGCCCACCGACGTGGGTTGGTGGCAATATGGATGACCCTTTCAGAGTCTCATTCACCTGACAACTCCTGACCCCTGCATCTGGGCCCAGCACTGTGACAGGAGACTCCTCAACCTACACCACTTCACAGGAAGTCACATTGCATCAGAGCCCATCTCTCCTGTCCATGCTCCGTGATGATTCCTAGTTCACCCACATCCCTCCTCGGAGTTCTGAGTCAGCCTCTATGGACACTAGAAGCTCTGGGACACTTACCAGAACCTCAGTCAGGGCTGCGATCTCTGCTTCCTGCCCTCCATATAACTCCTGAGCTATGCTCCTTGTGCCAGGTCTAGATTGTTCCCTGGTTGACCTCACACACCTCCAGTTCTCCACAAGAAGTCTCTTATCCCAAAACAAATAAAATTATCTTTTTATCTTGGTTCAGAAGCTGAAATTACAGATATAAAACAACTCTTTACTTAGTTAATGATGACTTCATGTCTTGTAGGCATAGGGTTAATTATGCACCCCTGGATTTCTTTACCCTAATGACTCTGCTAATACAGAGAATGAACAAGTAAAATCAGAAATTGAGTTGAATTTTGCTTATTATAGCTTCCTCAATTTTATTTTGAATGGCTTACTGATACTCCTTAGAAAAAAATGTTTTGGTACCTCTCTGAAACAGGTGGAGTGAGTCCAAAGAAATGATTTGCACTGGCTAAATGAGGGATAACAAAACTTTCTCTTAAAACTTCTATTATTTTGTGAGATTTAAAACAGTTGTAAAATTAACCTTCATAATAAAAGAAAGTCTTTAATACTGTATTTGTAAAATATACCATATTAACTAAACATAAGCACATTAAATGCTATTCTCTTCTTTGTATGCTTGGAATGGTAAGATGTATTGTGACCAATAATAGTCTAGTAGAGGCTAGATGCAACCATCAAAAGATCATCAGTGTGTCAAAAACGACTTTAATAGCCAAGAAGCTCTCAGGGGGAAGTTCAGCAGTTGACAAAGCACGCCTACAACTCCAGAGATGAAGCATTGTTTTTACTCATCAGTTTCTGTTTCAATCTGTATTGTGTTCTCAAAATAAACAGCAAGACTAGTAAAATATGTCCTAGAGAATCAGAGTAGTCAGGGCTGACTCCTAGGCTACTTGTGAAGGATGGAAAACATCTTTTATCCATCGATCACCAATTTCAGTATGGGAGTCTGACATGAGGGGAACAAGCAGAAAATTTATGGCTAAAGTTGAGCTTGAATTTTGACTCAAATATTTACAAACAGTCATAATTTGGGAAAGGGATTGAATTGTGGGTTCTCATCTTATTTTTACATGGTGATTTCTCAGTTTGAACTGCTCTTACCTCTCTTGGTTCACCTGCATTATTGAGGGGATGTGTGTTCTTAGGATTCAAGAGTCAGCTAAGCTATTCTCTTCTCCTGAATACCTGTCTTCTACCCACAGTTAGATTGGGTTGATGTTTCTCAAAATAGTGTGGTAAAGGACTTGTTTTCTTTGTTTAAACCCCAGTTCATTGTGGACCAAAACTTTTGGATAATAGAATGAGTGAACAATCAGAACTATTAGAATAACCAGAAAAAATGATTGGGCTTTTGAATATTATTGCAATGTTGAATTGTTATAAAAGTTTCTATGTGTTTAAACTCAATGGCTGTACTTAATCGATGGATGGATTTCAATTTCCAGCACACATTTTCTGAGAAACATACTGGATTAGGAGACTCTTCTCTCCTAGGTTTCATAGCAATCTTTGTGCCTTCTTAGATATCTCTTATCATTTTTTTTTAATAAACATCTTGATGGCAGGTTAACTTTTTCTTCCTTGCATCACAGGTTGTGAGCTCAGAGGGAGTCATGCAGTAAAAGCTTATAAGAATATGTTTCTGAAGAAATGAGTCTGAAAATATAGATAGAAATATCTAATCAAAATGTCTAGTCCTAAGGACCAAAGGAGATAATATTTGTAAAGTTTCTGGCATACAATAGAGACTCAATATACACTAGCTTGCTTCTCACTAGTGCTCTTGGCACACACGCGAGCCCACTGGCCTCTCTCTCTTCCACAGCTCCTTCCGCCAATTTTATGAGCCAGTTCTGCTTGGTGTTTCTCTGAGCTTTACCTCACTTTTAGAAATTCTGTCTGATAACGCCAATTGAAAGTTAAGAGAATTCATGTGAACTATCCTTCTCAGGGATGCTCCATGTTTACTGTGTTTTCAATTGAAAAAGATGCTTCATGAGACACAATATGGTTTTTGTCACTCTGAGATGGGTGAATAGTTTTGAGAGGAGCATTCAGTCCATTAATGTTACTTGAGATCACCGATATGTGGGCTGTTGGTCCATTCATGTGTCAGGCAGTCCCTTGTTGCTTTGTTTTGTCTCTTGTTCTATTGTTTTATAAGAGCTGTGAGTTTGGTGTTTTTTTTTTTTTTTAGGTGATTTTACACTGGTGGGTATTTGTTGTGCTGATTTGTGTATAATCCTGTCCAGATTATTTCATGCAGGGCAGATCTAGTCATGGCAAATTTCCTCAGTGTGTGCTTGTCTGGAAAAGACTTAATTCCCCTGTTTATTGTGAAACTTAGTTTTGTAGGATACAAAATTCTAGGTTGGCTGTTGTTCTGTTTAAGTCAATTGAAGATGGGGCCCCAATCCCTTCTGGCTTGTAAGATTTCTGATGAGAAATCTACAATTAGCCTGATGAGTTTTCCTTTATTATTTGATGGTTATTTGATGCTTTTTTTCTTGCTGCTTGAAGAATTTTCTCCTTCATTTTGACTTTGGCCAGGTTGATTATTATATTTCTTAGAGATGAACTATTTGCTATGAATCTTCCCAGTGTTCTGTGTTCATCTTGTATCTGTATGTCTGAATTTCTGGTGATAACAGGGAATTTTTCTTCAAAAATTTCCTCAAATAGGTTTTCCATTCCTTTAACTCTTTCTACTTCTCCCTCAGGTATATCTACAATTCAAATGTTAGCTTACTTTACATAGTCCCATCTCTCTCTCAGTGATTGCTTGGACTTTTTTATACTTATCTCTGCCTCTTTGAATAACTGGACTATCCTGAGAGCCTTATTTTAAAGCTCTGAGATTCTTTCTTCTTCTTGGTTTAGCCTGTTTTTAAAGCTTTCTGCTGTGTTTTGAAATCCCCTAAATGACTCTTTCATTTCTTTAAGTCCTATCATACCCTTTCTTATGTCATCTAGCTCTCCAGTGACATTTTTATATTTTTCATTGATTTCCTGAAATATTATTTTGGCTTCTTTTTGTTAATTTTCAACTTTCTCTTCAATTCCATTCATCTTATGTGTCTTCAATATTCTAAATTTCATTTCTGTCATTTTGGAAATTTCCTTGTGGGTAGAGTCCACTACCATAGCTCCATTGTATTCCCTTGGGGTGTTGAATTATTTTGTTTTTGCATGTTGCCAGGGTTCTTGTTCTGTTTTCTTCTCATCTGGCTCTTCTGCTCTCAGCTGTGGGTTAATAGGATTGCAGGGCACCTGTTTTGCTTTGCTGTGGACTCTCTAAAACCAAGTCCAGGAACGATGGCTGCTCATGGCTGGGGCGTCATGAGTGATATGTTGGACCCTTGGGGAGGATCTGCTAGCCCAGCAGTAGTGGTGGGGACTCAGTGATAGGGCTTTGGGGTCCGACCACAACTCTGGAGTTTCAGGAGTGGAGTTGAAGGCCTGGTAGGGCCCTGGAGGCACAAGGGCAGAGCCTTGAACTCAGGCACAGAGAGAGCTTCATAGCTGGCTCTGGGGAATTTGGAGGCAGAGCCATTTCTAGGAGGGGCTTTTCCACCAGTGTGAGGACTGCCGGATGTCCAGTTGCATGGGCAGGGCTTCGTCTCAGTGGCCTAGGATCCACGTAGGTGGGCTGGAACTGCTGGTCAGTCAAGGTTTTCCTCCACACCTAGGACCCACTGAGGCAAATGCCCCAGGCTTCCCAAGTGGTGCCTGTGGCATGTGGGGCTCCTCCTCTGTTCAGCTTCCACATTGAGAAGGAGGCATGTTTGGCCCCCAGTCAGTGGGCACAATACGGGGATGTAATTGTTCCATTCCTGGCCTGGAGAGGGTGATGCAAAGGCTACTGCTTGAAGGCTGGGTCCCGAGCAGACCTATCTTTGTCAGAGCGATCAGTACAGTGTCGGTTGTAGAAACCTGGGGTCGGCAGACCCCAGATTTCTGTTGCACCTGCTCTCTGGTGGGATGTCTCTGCACAGACTCTAGGCAGCACCCTGATCAGCCCAGAGGTCTGCAGTAGAAGAGGAATACCCCTCAAAGATTGACTGCCTGTAACTTTTGTTTCTCACCTAAAAGCAGTGTCTCCTCAGGTTGCTTCTATCTTGCTGTCTTCAACTGTTCCCAGTAGTGTGAATTGTACTGGGACCCCAAGCTTAATCTCTGAGATGATGGGTGATACCCTTGTGTAAGAATCAGCCGTGACTTGTTTGATTGTTAGTTTATGCTGTGATGATCTATAGAGTTGTTGTTCTGCTTGTCGGTCGTTTATGCTTGTAGGAAAGAGGCAATGGCAGAGATGTTCTTTTGTGCCTGTGATAAGTTCCAGTCCTTCAGGATGAGCACTTGAATGCCCCAGCTTTGGGAGGGACCCTGTACTTCCTGTAGGGCTGCTTGTTCTCCACCACAGCAGAGGTGGGTGGAGGAGTGAGGCTGGGCCTTTTAGGTTGGGGAAGTCTGGGAGACTTTGCAAAGCCTCCGTAGGGCTCCAATGTCATTTTCCTGGACACTAGGGAAAGCCACTGAGAGGAGGGTCTACTCAGGCTCTCCAGACCAGGAAGGCTGCTAGTGAGGAAGGGGCCACAATTCCCCGACTGCCTGTCAGAAATGAGCTCCACACCACTTGCTTTACCCCTGCCCTCTGCGGTGCCTAAACACTTCACACTCAATTGCTATGGCACTGCAGACTGATGGACTCTCCTTTGACTGACAGTGCAGCTTTGAGTCTTAGCAGGATTCCAAGGTCATTTTCCCAGTGACTAGGAAAAGCTGCTGACAGGAGGGTCAAGGTAGGTTCACCCAACCCAGAAGGTTGTTCATGAGGAAGGAGCCACAATTCTCCAACTGGCTTTCAGAGTGAGCTCCGTCCCTCTTGTGTCACCCCTGCCCTCCGAGTGTCTGGTTGCAAATGGGTGCCCGAACATGCTGCACTCAGTTGTTAAGGTGCCAAAGGTTGGGATCTTTCCTGCTGGGGACTCACCCTAGTCCAACAGCGCAGCTTTCCTGTGGGGCGATGGGCGCTCTCCCAGATCACTACATCTTGGACCCCCACAGTATTCTCCCATCAGTTCTGCCCATGTTGGCTCCCTCACTTCAAGAGTCCAGCTCTCAAATCCCCACTCCCCTGTCCCCCTCCGCGTGTCCCCTAGCAACCCCCTTTAGTCCTTGGGGCACAGGATCCAGCCTGCGTGTCTGACCCACAGGCGTGCAACCCTGGAAAATGCTGATAGACAGGGAGCTCCCAGATTGGGCATCCCTGGTCCTCAGACGGAAAGGCATGGGCCTCAGTCTCTGTGGAAACCTCAGACCAGAGAATGCCAGCTGGGGAGAGGCTGCCACTCTCCGACTTCTCAGATCAAACTACTTTCCCAGTTGCAGTGGGCAGGAGAAGGGCTGGGGACGATAAGAGTCTGAATAGAAGAAATCCAGCTTTCCAACGCATTCTCCTTGGAGGGGAACCCTGCATGGAATGTCCAATCTCTGGGATCATGCAAGTTCTCCCCACAATTCCGTGGTTGCTGAGTGCAGGGGTGGAAAAGCTTCCAAGTCACCCGGTGGCCTGCTGATCACCAATGAAGTGTTGGAAGGAGAAAGGGATCCCCGTTACCTCTTCACTGGATTCTGAGCCTCTCTGGGTTTGAACCTTGCTGGTATCTCTTTTCTGCTTTTTCCTCTTCTTTCTCTACATCACAATTTTCCTCGGTGAGATTCCTGGGCAGCTCCAGTACTTCTTCCTCTGACCTCTACCTGAACTATGTCCTTTCTTCTCGCTCCTCCTACTGAAGCCCTTTCTTCCCTCTTGGATGGTCCCATAAGCAATGTCTCTAGTGAGCCATCTTGCCTAGATTCCCAGAATGTCTTATTTTTTAAACTCAAAATATAAATATTAATATGCTCTGAAGTCTACGATTTTATATAACTTGCTATTATGCTAAGAAAGTGCCTTAAGTGATTTGTGTGTTTTAAAAATGCACACATTGAAAACTTTTATAAAATTGAATGTTAATGCTCTTCATGAACATGATGCATTTTAAAAGCATGGAAGCACTTCCCATTATTTTATACACAAGAGACCTTGAGAATTTCATTATGTATTAAATAGATTATTTTACACAAGAAAAATAATATAATCATACACAAAAAAGCACACAGTAATATATAAAAAGAAAGGCTCAAAAACTGATATAGTTCATTTTTATGAAAACTTCCAGAATATAATTCCAATTTGGATATCGTAAGTGGGTACTACTTTTATAGATTTTTTTTTTTGGAAAAAAAAATCTTCAAAAACTTTTATGGAGTTATTCATTTGACATAAGGTGATACTGAAACATGCAATAGCACATAGCATTTATCAAGCTGTTCCAAGCTTGTTCCTTTGCCTTGTTATATACAAAGCCAAGTATACAGGCAATTTTTTTAACATTATGCCAGTTATTAAATGTGTTTATGGATATATGAGAAAAGTATACTAAATATTTTGAAAGTTCCACTTGTCTCCTGTGAAGAGTTATCAGTTAAAAATATACCTTGTGTAAAGCATAAAAGCACATTTTAATTTCTCATATCTCTATTAATAATATTTTCTTACATTCTGTTATAAAAAGCTACAATATTAATTTAATAAAGAGAATCAAATTGACTCATTTGAGACATTTTTCTTTCTGTTATATGACTGTGAGTTAATATATGTCTTAATTTAATGAAAATATCTGACTAATTGAGGTAAATCTTGGAATGTAGAAATAGCAGTGCAACACTTGCCAGTTACCAACAACACTATAAATTCTTAATATAGCCACTCACCATAACGATCACAGAATTAAAGGTAAAGCATTATCCCAAAAAGGAAAAATGACATAGCATAAAGTGTCGATTAAAAGAAAGAAAATGTAAATTATCCCAGGAGGATATTAGCAAAAGGAACTTGCCAATGAATTTTAAAGTTGGATGGCATTATTTTATCACTCTGAGCACAGGATGGAGAAGAGATGGGAAATGGAGATAGAAATAATGTAGCCAAAGCAGTCACAAGGCCATCATGGGGTTCCAGGTGAGATGATGGTCAGCTGGGCTAGAGAGGGTGTTGATGAAAATGAGAAGAACTAGAATAATTACAGAAATATTTAGATGATAAAATTAAAAAAATGTGATGTTTCACTTAAGGAGACAAAAATATAAAGTTTGCTGTTTCAGTTTCCAGTCTGTATAAATGGTTGAGAAAAGTTGGCATTGATTGATACAGTGAACATTAGATGAGCACCATAGTAAGGTAGGTGGTTGGGAGGTGAGTGAACATGGGAGAAGGGGGAGATCATATGTTAAATTTTGGACATGTTGAATTTCAGTACATTTACCAGGGTGACTGGGTAGTATAACTCCAGAGTTCACTATTTATATAAAACATAATACATTTCAACCATAGGGTTTTCATTGAAGATTATGTCAAACATGTATGTGGAAATTATGACCAGTTTTATGAGCCTAAATTTCAACAAAGAGATCAAAGTTGGATATAACTATATTTTAGTAAATCTAGAAAATCATGAATTTTAATATACATATTTTTTACATATCATTAAGAAAGAAAAAAAATCTTTCAATTAAGGTGTAAAATTTTATGTATTCTGGGTAAGATACATCCTCTGATCTGAAATGGCAAACTGTGAAGAAAAGTTTGTCTTAAAGTTGAGTAAATATAAAGTAAATTTGGACATCATAATCATCTGTAGGTAATTTTAGCTATACACATGAATGAGCTTGCCAGGGAGAGAGTTTAGAAAAAGAATAAAAAATGGTCTATAAAATGGAAGAAGAAAATCCAATATTTAATAATCTAGATAAAAGTGAATGATTCTGCAGAGATAAAGTAAAAAAAAAAACAAAATCTATAGACTGTCAAAGAAAAATAATGGTACTGTATATTACTGAAACATTCATAGAATTCATCAAAATGAAAATATTTGGTGACCTTAGGAAGAATGGTTTTGTTTAAGTAGTGGGAATAGAATTAAATGGCATTACGTTTTGAAATAAGGGCTAAGTTAAGACATACATGTAGAAGAAGAAGACAAATAAGAATTTTGGATATGAAGAGGAGGAGAGAGAGAGGGTAGTAGGTGGGAAATGAGTAGTTGAGAGAAACTTTATTCTACAAGATAAGAAATACATGAGCATGTCAAAAAAATTAGAAGGATTCAGCTGATTGTGAGAAATTGAAAAATTATAAAGGAAAATTTTGTTGCTAGCATAAGAATTCTGAGAAGACAAAGGTAGATCCAAAACATAAGTAAAGAGATTGGTTGGTCCTTGACAAAAGGAGGGATAACTTCAAATTTCTTTGGAAGCTCAGGAAAAGTCAGATCATCTGGGACCAGAGTTTGGCAGATGAGTGCACAGAAAAGATATAGACGGAAGAAAGGTCAGTGAAATACTGTGTTACACAAACTGATAGTGCTTTGCAAATGGTTTGTTACCAGTCTATAACAAGAACTCTACAGGGAAGGAGAGTAAAAGTTATAAAATGTCATTGCAAATTAAAAATATTTTATCTGTTGAAGCTTACAAGAACAAGTTGATGGCTGGGTTTTGTATATGTTCGGAGATTTTTAAATTTTATTGTTTGATAATTTATTTTTATTTTATTTAATAAAAGTACTGGCCTCTAATGGATTATAAACAAGACATCATTTTCATCATAATCATCAACAACACAATGATGTCTTTCATTACAGATCATTTGAGAGGCACTAATTCATTGTGCATTTTCAGGAATGCTATTCTAAGTTAGCAGCATCTAAGTTGGGTGATGGTAAAATGAAGGAAATATCAAGTTGGTGGGATGAGTGATGAAAGAGAGGTTAGTAGTGGAATAGAAGTTTTTATGAAAGCAATGAGTCCTTAATATACATAGCTATAGTCAGAGAGCAGGAGGCTTAATATAGTGATTTTAGAGGAGGAGGAGTTAGGACTATGGTTGCAGTTGACTGGTGAGAAATGGCCAAGAAAGTCACTACAGGAAATGAGATGAAGGAACAGAGCGGCCGTTGTTTGGGATTAAACTTCCAAGGACATGTTGAAATCACTAAGTATGATGAATTACCCAGGGTAGATGGGAAGCCATTGACCCAGGTGTCAATGGAGGGGAAGTGGGCATTTTGTAGGGATAGAAAGCAGAAGATAAAGAGGAGCAGGCATTTTTTTGTAATGAAAACCTCCTCAGATCTATGGTTTGACTAGGTAGGTGAAAGAGAGTATGTGTAAGATAAGTGATCCAGGAAGAGAAAGAAAAAAAAGACATAAACTAATATAGAGAGGAATAAAATTTAATAAATTCCATGTAGAAAACAACATTATCTCCCCCTCTCCTCTTCATTTAGCAGCTGCATTCTTCGTGTGGCCTGAAAGTTGGATCAAGTTTCCACAAACATTTGTTGCATTTGAGTTTTCAAAAACCAAATCTGAGAGCCAACGTTAGAGTTATTTGATTCCAAAAGTGGCACTTTGGAGTATGTTGTCTTCACGAATTAGTAGTGAGTCAGTAATTAGGACCTAGCTGGTATGTAGACTGGCCCTCATGTGAGCTTGAGAATCTCTTGGAGGATCTTTCCCTAAAGATGCTGGAAGCCCTGCTTCTCTTAACACCTTCCCTGGCCCTGCTAACTTCAGAGCCGCAATGGGAGAAAGAGAAATAAGCCTATAGAGAAAATAAACTTTGGACTCCTATTTGCTCTTCCTTCTAAAAGTTTTGTATCCTGCTAGAGTCATCTCATTGTGAGCCCTTGAAAAGTCTTTTTTGCAGTTGATTCAGACTAGAGATTTTTCTCCTTAAATGAGGTGTGAGGGAAGTGGCCACTATTACTGAGAATTAACTGGGTGTTTAGAATCTTTAACTTTCCAGAGGAGGTAATAGTTCACCAAGTGGGATTCAAAATCAGCCAGCTGATAAGATTAATATTAAATATTTTGAGAAACAGAGGCCTGCATACAGAATTACCAGGCTTCAAACGTCAATACCTATGAGGTTGAGAAACCCCATCTGGCAAGAGTAGTCGCTTAATGTTCTTGCACAAGGACCAAATAATTCCAGTCTTGCTTTATCACTGCAATGACCAAGGGTTTTGTGATAAAGTATTTCTAAATTTTCAGTTTTTTATCTGCAAGTTCCAAGCTCCCTGATATTGACATAATGACTTAATCTTTATGAACATAAGCTTGCTTCTGATGAAACGGGAATAATACTACCTTTATCATATGGTTGCTGGAAGAATTAAACGAGATACATATATAAAATGTGGCAGGATATCCAATACATATTAGAAGTTCGATAGTGTTTTTTCCATTTCCCATGATGTTATAATAAATTTTAGCAATTTCAAAAGATTGCTTTTTTAACATTTCAGTAAAAAGAAGAAATATCTACAGTTTTAATCTATGTAATAATAAAGACAGAAATTATTGAGTACTAGGTTGATGATTTTATTTTATTTTATTTTTTTTTGTTCTTTAAGCTCTCCATGATTTACTTCTATGCGAATCATTTTAACATGATTTATTCATGATTTACCAGTGGAAAAATTTGAAAACTGTAGCATTGCATAAGAAAGTAAAGCTATGCATTTCTTTTAGTAATCTTAAGGGAAAAAAAATTTCTAAAACAATTTTGATTTTTTTAAAAAAAGTAATTATCTTCTTGAAGAAAAAAAGACATGTATATATCTGTATATATAAGTTCCATACATTTAAACAGACCTAACAATAATCTATGAAGATTTTCTTTAAATATATATCATTAGCTCTTTTAACAAGATATTTCTAGCTATTTTTCTCTTTCAAATAAAACAGTAAAATATCCTGGTGGGGTTTTTATAAAAAATGATATGGAAAACACGTATCACTCAAAAATTTGTGATTGCAGATTTATGAAAATACAGTCAAATGAGTGAATGCTTATATTCCAGGTCTTCATACATAATGTAATCTTAAACTTTGATTTTTTTTTTTCCAAGAAAGAGATCAAAACTTTTCATGCAATTGAGATATTTTAATATGCATACACTTCCTTTCTATTTCTTTGCTCTCTCCAGGCAAGCACAGAACTTTAAAATAAAATTGCTCGTTTAGTATTTTTTATTTAATTCTAGAATGCTTCAGAAAATGTTAAACGTTTTACTGACAAGGTTAGCTATTTTTCTGATAACATTATAAATCCAGAATTTAAGTAGTCGTGTACTTTTATGATGCATATAAAAACAGACACCTTGAATTTATTTTCTATTCTATGCATGCTTGAGAGTTAATAACATTTTCTCTTTCTTTATCACAAGATGTGATCCAAATTTATCCTAGGAGTAGATATCTGAGAGTCCTATTGAGGAAGTAAAAATTATTGATCACTTAATGTGAAGATGACATACGCAAGATTTTCCATTGTGTTGTAGAAAGAAAACTGTTGTGCTTCTAATTATTTATTTTAAAATAATTATTTTATTTTAAAGCTCAGGAGGGATTATGCTTATGAATATAAAGTATGAGAACTGATATGGTCCCATGTGTGATAGTGAGAGTTTGACTAGGGTACTCAACGTGTCCTGAGGAACACCCAGGGTTTCTTCAAAATCACCACAGAAGTGCTTTCACTTCTCTTTTTTTTTTCAATGTGGTACCACAAAGTATAGTTTAGCTTTGCCTATTATATTAATAGTGAAACAATACAGTTTTATCTGAAATATTCTTCTCAAAATGAACAGCAGTCTTGAAAAAGATTCCCCCATAGAAATGGTAGTTCAGAAAAAACACGAAAGTGAAAAACATGAGTAATAAGAAAATGGAAGAACTCTTCTATTTCTAGTAAGAGATCTTTTTGAGTACTATTATGAGAGAAAAACAATCATGATTTAATGAGATTGATAATAAATGATTAAAATGTTGATATCATATTATTGAAATATGGATTCATATGCACTACCTTATGGTTTATTAACCATCGATATGTGTGTAATAAATATTATAACTTCGTGAAGTATGTTTTTAAAAATTTTATGTGCACTAACAACTATATAAAACTAAAATAAATGTGAACTAGACTTGTGATTATCTGTATCTTAAAGTCTTAAGCCAATTTTTTCATGGGGAATCAAAATCAATAATTATTCCCACGATTATTATGTATTAATAGTAATTCTTACAGTATACAAAAATAAAATATGTTAACAATATTTTAGTAAAAAAAAAATTCTCTATCCCTAGTAAATAAATCTATTTTTAAAAACTTTCTTTTATTTTTTATCTCATCTGTTTAAAGTTTCTGTTTATCATTTAATCTATATAATAGGGCTATATATGCATATCTCTGTGTCTCTCTATTAATCTACATGGACACAAATATGCACATACAAACATAAAACAAACAACTTTTTTTTTACTGATACACTAAAAAATGTTTGGAATGTATTGCTGTAATTCTAGGTATAAAAATTTGATATGTTCTTTTTCTTCAAAGAACCTACAAATAATAAAATTAAGGCAAAAACCAATATTTTATTTTCCTTTAATAATACATAAAAAGAAGAGATATGAAGACATTGAATATGAGACAAATATTTGTGGAAAGAACGTGTTTTTTCTTAACTAAACAATAAATTATAACACATAATTCATTTCTTTTTTTTAGAATTTTAAAGACGGAACCATTAAGTACTTAAGCATTTTATAAAATGTCTTGTATGAATGTATGTCACCTGTTGACATTACAAAATGTTTTCTCACATTTTATCTTGTTTTAATTTTGACAAATGAAACAATTTAAGAGGTACTTAGATTGGGTGTGTTTTGTTCCATTTTACATAGCAGAAATATGAGATTCAGAAAGGTTGTCACTCACTCAAACACACATCTAAGTGCAGGGACTTGAAGAGATAATGTTTTTTCTCTTATTTCTCCATGAAGTCCTTAAACTCATAATTCGTATTGATGCTGTATTTATAAATATTCTCCAAGTTTAGAAAATTGGTAACGGTCTTACTTCTCTTAAATGGCTTATTTGATGACAGAGCCAAATGATTGACAATAATAGTTTTTAAAGTTCTGTTATTCAGTGAGAGGTCAGAATGTAATGAGTTGATTTGTGTCACCCCCAAATTCCTATGTTCAAGTCCCAACACCCGGTACCTCAGAATATAACTCTATTTGGAGATAAGGTAATCATCTTTCAAGAGGTAATTCATTCAAAATACTGTTATTAGGGAAGGATCCTAATCCCATTATTGCTGATGTTCTTATAAAAAGAGGAGAGGATGTGTGAAGAAAAGATGATTATGTGCCCAGGCAATGGGATGGCAACTATCTGCAAGCCCAGGATAGAGGCCTCAGAAGAAACCAACCCATCCTCCACAACTGTGAGAAAATAAATACTTGTTTAAGCCACCCATTCTGTTATATTAATATTTTTTTATGGCAGCCCTAACAAACTAATCCAGGGATCATAATTAGCTTGGCTCTCTCTTGATGGATTAATGTTTTTTTCTAGAAACTTCCTTTATCATGATAGCATCAATAATAATATGTGGGCGTATGTGGCGTAGATGACTATAGAACAAAATCCTTTCTTCTCTTCTTCCTGGATGCACAAGAAAACTACTTTTCCAGCCTCTTACGGTCACTGTGGTCATTTGAATTCCATCTAATGGAATGAGAATGGAAAGAGTGTGTTGCTTCCACGCTTGAGACTTTAACCAAATCTTTAACTACTTTCTCCCTGTCTCTTTTTTCCCTTCTGCCACCAAGTCCTGGGCATGAACCAGAGTTTATGAAGTGAACAATGGCAGAGCCCTAGAAGACTGCAGAGTACTATAAGAAATTAGTATGGGTCCTTGTATGGAGCTAGCTACCACCCAGGGACGCCTACTTGGACTATTAATAAATAAATAAACATAAAGCCTTTATAAGCATTTTTGTTACAATGATTAATCGTACACTAAGGGTAGGTTTTAATAAAAGATTTTTTAAACTTAATTTTTCAGTGAGTTCTTTCACTTTTTGCAATCTATTGTGCAGTTTTGTGGACATTTTTACGATTTTTTGTCCGCACTGCTTGATTTCTGATTCTTTCATTTAAGCAAATTTAAATCTTATTTCTCATTATATCTGAAAGAAAAACCTCTTTCAGGTTTTTTTGTTTATCTCTAAAGCTTTTCTGCTAGACTTGC
The DNA here is from genome assembly GCA_963575035.1 of Avahi laniger. Taxonomy (NCBI): domain Eukaryota; kingdom Metazoa; phylum Chordata; class Mammalia; order Primates; family Indriidae; genus Avahi; species Avahi laniger. The sequence goes on along the minus strand of CAUYSK010126136.1, from coordinate 58,267 downwards.
TTAATATGCTGATTTGCACAGTGAGACAAACTTTAGCTTATATTTTAAATCTGAAAGCTTATATTCTTATGAATATACGAAACATTGTGAAAAAGCAATAAAATACACAAAATCCATCAATTCTGTTCACTCACTGCATTATAAAGGCTCTTATTAAGACCAGAAAATGGCAGAATGCAGATGATGTTTATGAAAAGTTCTCTTTCTAGATACCACACATAAAATATTAAATGCCTTTGCCTGAAGAAATAACATGATGTACAAAAGTCATTTTGGAAAACAGTTATGTATACTTGACTTCATTCATAACTATTTTATACTCTGCTTCAGAGTCCTAGTTATTATGGAACCTTATGAATGAGTATAATCTTTGAAAACCATGGAAGTGTGGTTCCTTATGGAACACCTACTGAACTGCCAACTTCTTTGCTCTTGGGCATAAAATCCAGAGCTAATTTCCAAGGTTTAGAGACTTCCACTCCTTAAATTATAGGGTGATTAGGCTAGATATTTCTTGAGTGACTATCTCATATAAATTCCTGCTAGTACCAGAAATTGGTCTATACCAAAGACACCAAAATCTACCTAGTAAAAGTAAATTCCTCAAAATCCCATGGTAAATCATCCTTTGTTAAGGATGACAAATAAGACTCAAGTAGATGGCTAGATATATAATGTACTCTGTACAACCAAGCTTCTGCTCACTTATCTACCCTTCACTTAATTAGCACTACTTGAACTTCTTAATAAATTGCCATGTAGTTTAACCCAACTATCAAGACAAAAGGAATTAAGAAAAAGTGGTTCTAAATAATTGGGAGGCAAAAAGTTCTGTATGTATTTAAATATCTGCATAATCCATCATATGTAAGAAATAAAAATATTGTTTATATACCAAAAAAGTGCAAGATTTTCCCAAGATCATTTCAAAATTGTGCATATTTATGTTCTCTTGGCCACGTTTCCCTTCTTATCCCCTTTATCCATTACACTAAATACTTCAACATTTTCTTAAAACATCCTACTCTTATACTAACTACATTGATAATATAATCTATGATAACATAATAAAGATATAAAAAGGAGTGGCCCAGCCTATCTCAATCTATATAAAAGTCAGTGAGACAGTTGAATTGTTAAAAAAAATACATACATAAGGATAATACAACTTAGTTGCCTGATTAACCCTAAGCTCTTGGAGCCAGCACCTGTGCCTGCCTGGTTATACATGTGTGTGTAGGATGTGTGTAGGATACATGGTTTTCAACTTTAGATATAATAAAGAGCTAAAAAAATTCACTGGGAATGTGTTTATGCTTAATTAGTTTTAACTTGACTGGGTTGTATGTTGTATTTTGTGATTTAGGGTGATGAAATGGCACAGAAATTTAAGAATATAATTCAGAAGAGCTCATATAGTCTGCATTTTTTTAAACAGGAAATGTTAAGAATCTTTTAGATTTTGTTGCATATGGTTCTTATAAAAATTCCATTAAAAAGGGCACACTGAGGCCTAGAGAAGTTCTGTTGTTTGCTCAGTAGTGCATCAAAAGGGGAAGAGCTGTGCCAAACTGAGAATTTCTTATTTGTGGTCTGTCCTCTAAGGCATATGTATATTTTTTCCCTACTTCTTAACACTGTTTTACAGCCTTGCCTTCTTTTTACTGGTTACATTTCACCAGTAATACAACATAGTAAGAGAAATTTCTTACAGGGACATTGATTCAGTAAGGGGCTATATATGCAAAGTGACCCCAAAATGTAGAAGAGCAGAGAAACACAAAAAACAATGCAGACAAATCCAGTGTGTTGGTATAGGGTGTTCTTGGGTGGCTACAAAACCGGTAGATCTCCAAGCTATTATTCCCATACCCAGAGCTTATGTAAGGAAAAGGCATATGTGCTTCAAAGGGAATGTGCAGGAACTTGATTAAGGGCAGAGTTTAAGGTTAAGCATACATTTATGATAACTGACCTAAAGGCAGTGTTTACCAAAAAACTCTATTATTTGTTCTTATACAAGGAATAATAGACAGACTGGGAATTTTAGAGGTATTCCAGGTACTGGGGTTAATCAGAAGTCAACATGGTGTATTAGCATCCAAGATAAAGTTACTTAGCCTCCAAAGACATTTTTCTAGTGGGGCAGTTCAGGGCATTGGCTTTTTTGCTTTTAGGGTGGTTGGGAACTCTTCATTTATACCAAGGATATTACAGAATGATCCAGAGTCTGGTACTATGGGGTCTCTTTGCATTTAAGTGAGTGAGCATGAAGGATTTATCTGGTAAATATGGTTGTATGAAAGTAATTTTTTGGAGAAAAAAAAAGCCTTATTTTATTCTTGCAGCTTCCCCTTAATGCTCAGAACTATGATCCTTGATACAACAATAAACCAAAACAATGGCATCAAACTTAACATTCAAACAAAATAACATAAAGACAAAGTTTGAATAATATAATACACTATGAATAACTTTATTTTTCCATATTTTAGTGTAAAGTAATTTTAATAGATTTTTACTTATAATCAGGACCTTTAAAAGAGATTTTAGTTATATTTATCTCTTAGTTAATTCAATTATTTTAATTTAGTCTTAATACTGGTTATAAATTGTTTTTAGTATTGCCTTCCATGAAGAGATCTCTCTGATATGCATATTTCTAAAGGTTCTTGAAAGACAGAAAGTCTTGATGGTATTCCTAGATTAACAGTGTGGGAATTGCCATGAATTAGGAAAGCCTGCATGAATATCAAAGACTTGCCTAGGGCATTCAGTGTTTTCCTCCTCAAAGAGTTATGTTAATTGGGGTCAAAGTTTTATTCTCACATAATTTTTATTTCCTCTAGAGTACCTAGCAGAGTTCTAGGTACTTGGTGGATTTTAATAAATATTTGCTAAATAAAAATGTGAGATTTAATATCATGTAAGTCAGCTGTTCATTTAAGGTTTTTTATCATTTAGCTATTTCTATGTAACCAAACTTCTGTGTCTTAGAGTTTTAAATCTATTATTTCTGAGACTGAGTCTTTGGAAGGTTTGGCAGATCTAGGTCACACTTGTCTGATGTTAGTGCCTTCAGGAGGTGAATCGGTGGGGGCTGCCTGGTCTAGGATGGCCTTATTTGAGATGGATCAGCTCTGCTCATTATAGTCTTTAACCCTGCAGCTGGCTAGCCAGGTGTTTCCAAGATAAATGGGCAGGGTTCCATGGAAGAAGCAGCATGCAAGATCTGTGGAGAACTAGACTTAGAATGATAAGCCATGATCACCCTGCATTCTATTGTCCAAATCAAGTCACAAGACCAGGTCCGATGCAGAGCATAGAGATAGCAAGTTCACCTCTAAATGGGAAGCACTGCGGTGTCACATAAAAACGCTATGTGCACAGGGAGAATGGTCAGTAGGGCTGTTTTTGCAAGCAACATCTGACATATTCAAGCAAAAATGAAATGGAAAGAACTCAGAATATTTTCAAGGCTTAAAAATCCAACACGATGAATTTATTATTAATAGTAGCTACTATTTTTTCCTGTCAGCAACTCAAAATGATAGAAGAAACAAATCTACAATTGGTGTTAGCAGAATTAGCTTCACTCAAATGACTTATGCTATTTGTCAAAACACAGTAGTTAGTCACACAAACAGTCTGGCAGTGGATTTGTCAAAGCCTCAATTTTTATGAACTAGGTATTGCTACCAGCAGTACAATGCTTCTATTGGGAGAGACTTTTGGCTTCTCTGCTTTATTTAATTTTTTTTTTTTTACCTTTCTATCTACAAATTTTTCTATTTAAATTTATATCAGTTGCCACAAAAACCCATTTATATTACCAAGAATTATGTTTTTAGTAACTCTGATGATATTTATTTTTCTCTGTAGTGATGCACAAAACAACAAAACCTTTTGATAAATACATTCTGAAGCATTATCAGCTTTTAAAAATGATATCTTTAAATTCTTCAGCCTTTCAAAGCTTTTGATTTGTAGTTGCAGGGGAGAGAGCTTAAAAGTTAACTATTTTATTATAATTTACATGAAACTGTAAATAAAGGGTATATATTTTTATAACTAGCATTAATCATTTAATTACAAATATGACTTTTTTGCCAGACCAATATTTTGCCAGAGTCAATTATTATAAAGATATGCATACAACAGGTATTAATTGGAAGGGAAACACCATGAGTACAAAGAAGGCTATGGTCAAAGATGAGAACCTGATGTTGCATCTCTTGGGGCATCTAAGCTTGAATATGAAACCAGACATAAAGCAAGAGCGGGAAAGATGCTATATTATCCAGTGCTCTACTAGAGTTGCAGATTGAACTCCTAGAAGAGTGGGAGGTCTCATTCATTCTCCCAGCATCCTACCTTCTGCTATGTTCCCGGATTGGAGTATCCAAGACTCCCTTCAGGAACTCACTCTTTGACCTACAGTGGACCAGAATTGCTAGTTAAAATCAATGCAATGACCCATCTCTTGTTTCTTCTTCTTCTTCTTTTAATTAGTAATTACTTAATTTACAATCTCAGGGACAGCATTCTCTCCCTAAGCTTAATTAACTATATCAAAGGGAATAGTGAAAGATATGAGAATCAGAACCTAAGAAGATTAAAATACAGTTAATCTATTCCAAGATAAGATCAGTGATATTACATATACCCTGAAGCTAAAGAAGAGCCTATATTTTAGAAGTGTTGTTGCCTTTATACTTTAAAAATTTGTGGTGATATTTTTTAACATTCCTTTTAGAAAATTGGTAATTAAAGATCATCGGTTGCTAAAATGTTAATCATAAGTGGTACTGGTGCCTTCAGAGAAAAGGAGTAAATTATTAAAAGTTAAAATACACATGTGATTTAAAGAGCATTTAAAGAGGCAAAATAATTTCAAGTATAATTCGTTCTGGATACAAGCCTACCTGCTGTAAGTAAAATATTCATGCTGGTGCTCTTGCTCAGTAGAAAATATACTTCTCAAAGTCCTTTTGTAGTAGTGAAAACTCCCTCTCTGTAATGCTGTAGCTGACTTAAACCTTCCAGATAAGACAAATTTTACAATAAGTTAGACCTGACTATAACATTGTGACATTCTCAATCTCTTGTGCTTAAAATGGTCCTCTTTTTCCTTAATAAAAAAACAAAAATACTAGTAAAAATATATTAGAAAACACTGATAAATATCAGTTTAATCAAAAAGGTTCCAGTTAAATGTCTCATTATTATTTTAATTCCTAACCAAGAATAATTCAAAACCCTGATATAACTGTAAAGTAACAGTTGATTTTTATTCTGCTTCTTATTGTCATGTCAATAGATAATAATTAAACTGTGTTAACCCTCTCCATAGTGGAAATCATATCTGTGTTATAAATTTCTGTATCTTCATTACATAGTATCATCCTTGCACTTAGGAGGCATCCCAGAAATGCATCTGTTGAATTAACCAATGAACCAATGCCTGAGTAATAATGAATAAAGGTTAAGCCTAAGACTGATTAGACCACTTTTTAGGCTCAATAGGAAAAATTTATAGACAAGGAAATCCTAGTATATTCAGAAACTGTCATAAATGTGAAGGAAGTATTTTGTTGTTTTTGCTGCTGGTACTAATGTTTATTCATTTTCCAAAATTTCAATTAGCATTCTGTATAGTGCAATGTAAATGGTGTGATTTATTGGAATATTTGGGTCTAGGGGCCTAAAACCTCCAAGTGAACAAAATATCTAAAGTCCTCTCATTTCTGTCAACACTACTGAAAATGGCAACACTTAACCACCTCCAAAAGCAAAGATTTTACTTATCATACACTCAGCATCTAACATTTGCTTCCATTGGGCTTGCTTACGGCTTCACTAAATTCATTGACAAAGGAACGCTTTGTTTTCGGAAGAGAAATGGTACTACCTTAAAATAGGTAGGGAAAATAAAAGGACTTGGACATTTGGATGAGGTGAAAAATACTGCATGATTTTATTTTCTTGTATAATTTTCAACTTTCTCCTGTGTAGTGTGGAGATTTGACTTATTTTTCTCAAAGTCAGGACTAAATGCTCTAATTTTAGTAAATAGTTAACAAAGTTTCTGCCTTTCTTTGCCCTTTCTACACAAATTAATTTGGAAAAAACAAAAAAATTCAGACCTCTCTTTCCCCACAACTTGTGTCCCTAATCATCAGCAAAATGTTCTAAGTAAGTAAATAAGTACATAAATAAATAAATAAATAAAATCTAATGTTAAAGGAAGAGGGAGATTTTGAGCTCATCTATAGGGATAATCCAGTCCCTGGATGGTTATGCTGATCAAAATCACCAGATTCTTGTTCAAACCTCTGCTCCTGTTTACCTGTGTAAACATAAAATGTATTATCTTGAAGCAGTTTTATGGGGAGGAATTTCTAGAGCTTTAGAAAATAACTGAATCATTTTATCCATGTTTGCACAAAACCTAAACTTAGATTGAGTATCTTCCCATTTGTATCTTTTGCTAAAGAAACTAGTAGCCCTGAGCTGTCTCCAGAGAAACTTTGTATTTTTCTTAAATGAATAAAATATCCTTAAACCTTATGTTTTGTCTCACAATTCAACCTTTCCTTTATTTAGGAGAAGAAATGAAGATTTAATGCTTTAGAGCAAGCATCACTTTAGGGGTAATAGATTCAAGCACTCTAGGAGTACATTTTGCAAATGCCTTCTGGTTTTCCAGACCATTGATGGCTTTTATTTCTGTTTTTCAAGGGGATACTTAGGAGAACAAAATTAGTTATACATCTTTCCTCTTCATCATCTTTCAAATTTTTATGTGTAGAATTCATACTTTCCTAAGACTACCTGCAACATGCCTTTTAATATTAATGGTTCTCCTGATTTGTCTTTCTGCCTTTTCATGCCAAAAGGTTGAAGGAAAAAAGAGTTAAGAAATTTATTTGAAAGTATTCGAATTCGTGCTGTTCCAATGCTACTAATACAACCTCTTGGCCTGTCCACAGTTGGCCACTGGTCAAAAGATCAAGAAAGAGCAGATGATGAAAGTAGCGCCATTTCCCATAATGTAACTAAGAATTCATTAAGTTTTCCAATCATGACTAATTATATAAGGCATTTTGCCTGTAATATACATGTTACAATTAAACCATATCCTTACTATTATGTTTGTATCAGATAGGGTCCCAGCAGGAAACAGAGAGCCCATTCAAGCTTTTCATATTAAAGATAACAGAATAATGGGATTATAGTTGTAGATATAGTCAGAGTTTAGTTACACCATCAGGGAATAGTACAGTGCTTTATGACTGGCAACAGCAGGGAGACTTCATCAAGCCTAGACGCTAAGGGTTGTGATCATTTACAGTATTCAGACAGAGTAGCTTTATGGAAAGTATTACCCCACAGAGGTTGGTGCTTTCTGTAGAGAGGTGCAGCTACTCTAGAGTGATCAATAAGTGTCTTAGTCTGTTTAGGATGCTGTAACAAAACACCATCAACTGAGTGGTTTATATACAACATGATATATTTCTCAGGGTTCTGGAGGCTGGAAGTCCAAGATCAAGGAGCTGGTAGATTCAGTTGTCTGATGAGGATCAATTTTCTGGTTCATAGACAGTGCCTTCTTGCTGTGTCCTCTCATGGCAGAAGGGGTGAGACATCCCTTTTGGGCTGCGAAGGCAATTATCTCATTTTCATGAGGGCTCTGCTATCATGACCCATACATATCTCAAAGGCTCAACCTCCTAATATCATTACTCTGGGTATCAGGATTTCAACATATGAATTTTTGGAGTACACAATCAGACCATAGCCATAGGGAAGTAGTACTGACACCTCTTTCTCCTCTTGTCCTCTGGATATCCTTCTTGGGTCACCTATTGGCCAAACCAAACCAGAAAATGGAGAATAAATCAACCCACTGTGGAAATTTATATAATTCACTTTTCCGGATGCACAGAGCAGTTGAGAGAAAGAGTAGAGAACGAATATAAATGGGTAATCATAGGATGTGCACTACATTCTACAGGGCCTTATGTGATCTGGACCATGTCTTGTTTCTACCATTTCTGTCACGTTTCATTTCTTACCGCTTTCTCCATTACTTACTTTTACTCTGATCACCACAGTCGTCCTTATCTTCCTACCAATGAAACAAATGCACACTTTAATATCTCTGTGCATTATGTTCCATCTATCAGAAAAGGTCTTCTCCAAATCCTAGATTCCTAATCATTTAGGGACATTAGGAACATCGTAATTGTTATCTCCTATTCAGGCATTCCACAACCACCCAATTAAAAATGTCTCTCTCATCAAGTCACTCTTAACAAATTATCTTCTTTTTTATTCCCCAAACAAATACAACACCATAAAATCAACTTAGTCAATTATTTACTGCCTTCTTTATTTAGGAGAATTTAAGTTTCTATTATAAGCACATTATCTACCTTTTTGATCACAGGATGATCAATTTGCAGAACAATTCATGGCCCATATGTCATTTAGCATATATATCACATACCCAGCTTACTTCTTTTGCATTTAGGAAACCTGTGGCACAATTGTGTCCAATCTAGTAAGTGGTATGACACTAAAGTACACACATAGTTATCCCTACTTCCACTAAGGATCACCACTAGGTTATTCTGCTTCCTAAAATCATAATTTGAAAGACAATAATGTTTTTCTTATGACTCTTGAGTTACTGAAACATTGAAATTGAGCTCATTTTAGAGTGTGTAGGTTACAGATATAGAAAATTCTGAATTAATGTTAATTGTAGAGAATTCAAAATATTAACTTCATGTCAGTAAGTCTATATAATGGTAGTTCTAGAATATACCTTTAGATTTTTAATAATTTCTAATCTACCTTATTAAATTTAAAGAGCAACTTCTGCTGTATATTGTTATTCATAGAGTTTGGATAAAAGTAGAAAGGCTTGTTTGATAAAATGCTATCCATTTTATTTTATTTTTTTTACTCTACTTTCAGCCCCTGTTGAACAGAAACTATACAATTTATATCCCATCTTCATTTTATATTTTGATTAAGTCTCATTCCTCCTCATTCTTTCTCTGCCTTATGAATAATACCCAGTTGGAATATGGAGAATGATGTCATCCTTAGTCAAAATATAGACATTTCTTTTATTCACATATTCATTTCCACTATTTTTCCCTAGCTTAGGTTACACGAAATGAAAACAAAAGCTGATAAAGATGTTGTTATGAGAGGTGAAATGTGTGGCAGTAGAAATGGGGAAAAGAGAATGGGAAACAAAAATTGCAAAGTATTTTCAAGCATTTACAATGACACTGTTTCCACAATTCATTTTCTTGTATTATTCTACTGAGAGCAGCCCTTATGCTAGGGTGTTCTTTCTTTCCTTACTGTACACAATTCTCTCGCACATCCACTGGTTCTTATTTTCCAAAAAACTATGTGCAGAGGGGAAGATAAGCTCTACTTTAATTATTATTCTGTAAAAAATTTTCACATTTCATTCATTTTATAATTTTTATAATTTTTGTCTTGGCTGGTACTGTTTTCTTTATAATTATTTTCTTTATAATTATTGTTTTCTTTATAATTGTTTTCTTTATAATTATTTCGTCCTATTTGTTTTTTTGCTTCCCAAGCTCCCAAGTCTATTCTATTTGTCAGCCTTGTATTCCTTTACCTTGCTAAGTTAAGTGCAAGGGGAGCCAGACATTTCCATACTCATGGATAGAGATGAAGACAGCAAGATGACTCATTTAGTTGAAAGCTCCAAACCCTTTTTTACAGAACTCTGTTGTGTCACTCAGCAACTACTCATATTTTTGCAATTAAGCTATGATCTCAAACTAGACTTCAGCATCCCTCTAAATGTTTGTTATTAAATAAAATATATTTGAAATAATGTAATATCTGTGGTCATCAAACAATGCAGTAATGTTGAAAAAAATGTACACTCCAAAACTGTGTAAGTTTTAAAACACAGATATTCAAAACATTTTCTTTTAGAAAGAAATGAGACTAGAGCCTCTTGCCCCACCGTAGTGTTCATTAACTTCCCCTCTGTGACATCTGCATTTATAATCTTTCAAAGGTTAAGTCATCTTATATGTTTTGTATTTGTCATATACAAAATAAATCAACTTGAAATGGAGTATGAAACTTGGTAGTCTTGTTTTAATAAAGATATCTATGTATATATATGTAAAAGAAAGCAAGTGATTTTCAATCTCACCTTAAATGTCTGGCTAACGCTAACTAACTTGAATTGTACTCGTAAAAAGTGGTTTATTCCTTTGCTTGGTTGTGAGATATTTCTTCTTCTTTTGTTTATTTTATTTTCAAAGTTAAAGAAGAATTAATTAATAAAGATATCAATTTGCAAAGCTTGAGAAAAGTTGAAATGTTAACGTGTGATTCCAAATTAAGTATAAAAAATATAAGAAGGTACACACATATAAGAAATTGCTGGTAAGATAATAGAATCATTATTTACTAGAACATGTGATATGTAACTTCTTCAGAGTTTTCCAAACAAATCTATTTTTTTAAAAGTGTAAGATATATTGATACTGGTGTATTAATGATATGCATTTGTTTGTTGAGTTTATATTTGTTAGAAATATTTTACTGCTTTAGTATTTGAAAAATGTCATCTCTTGGATAGAATGACACTTTTTACTCTTTCTCTCTATGATTTCCTGTGGCCCAGGTATAGATTTCTTTCTATGGCTCATTCGTGCTTGTCTTGGAAAATGCAGTTTACAAGCTCAGGATTTTCATTCCTCGGTTATTCAATCAGGCACCAATGTATATACAGCTTTGAAGGTATTTTGCACATATAATTAAAGTTGCAAGTCAGCTAACCCTGTGATATACATGGTCTAACTTAATCAACTAAGGCATTTCAAAAGCTGAGAGGTTTTTGTTTTCATTTTTGTTTTCCCTGCTGATAGCAGAAAGGGAAGTCAGGAAGATTCAAAGTATCCTAAGGATTCTCCACTCTATTGGTGTTTCAAGATGGAGGGGGCCAAATGACTAGGGAGAAACGCAGGCAGCCTCTAGGAGACTCTGGGCTCACAGCCAGCAAAGAAATGAATGCCTCAGTCTTAACAACAGTAAAGAACTAATTGTATCTAAATATCTGTATAATCTTGGAATTTGATTCTTCCCTACAGCTTCCATGTACGAACATGGCCCAGATGATATCTTGATTTCAGTCTTGTGAGATCTTGAGCGGTGAACCCAACCAAGCAAACTGAGCTTCTGGTCTACAGAACAGTTAAGACAGTGTAAGTGGAAGTTATTTAAGGGGCTAGGTCTGTGATCATTTCCTATACAGCAAGAGAAGGACCATATGCCTGACATAAGTCTGCTGGGAGAGGTGCACAGGTTAAACGGACAAATATCACCCCAGCTTCCCGGAGAAAGCTCTGGTCTTCCAAGACTTTTCACAGCTGTGAAGTCAGCAACCATTGTCCTGTATGAGCATGAAACTACACTCCTCCGCCTGCAGACTAGATATAACTTCAGAGTCTGGAAGATGTCCAAATGAATATTGTTTTGAATTACGTGTAACTTATGCACGGACATTACCTTTTTGGATAAACTTTAGATACAGTGAAATGCCAGATGTTAAGTACACAATTTTGTTACTGCTGATAAAAACATGCCACCTATGCCACATATATATATACACACACATATATATGAATACATTATTTATGTATCATTTATTTATATAAAAATAAGTATATTTATATATAATATTATGTATATAACTGCCACCCCATTCAAGACAGAATATTTTCATACCATTGTAACTATGCTTCTGCCACTTTCAAGTTACCTACACTCACTCTTAGGCAATTACCTTTCAGATGTCTTTTACTCTACATTAGTTTTGAGTGTCTTGATCTTCACATAAATGGAAGCACATAGTATGTGCTCCCTTGTGTATGGTGTCTTTCACTTATCAAGATGTTTTTGTTATGCATCCATGTTGTGAGTAATTTTTGCATTTGTTTTTATTAAAAGGTAGTATTTTATTGTAAGGATACACTGTTATTTGTGTATCCTTTCTTCTCTTGATGGACATTTCAGTTTTAGTTTAGAAATATTAATGAATAAAACTGGGGTAAACTTTCTTGTATATGACTTTTTGTGGAAATACTTTTTTATTTATGTTGGGTAAATTCCACCTAAGAGTAGAATTGCTGTGTCCTAGAGTAGAGTTACATAAAACCTTACAAGAAACTGTCAGAGTGTTTTCCAAGTGGTTGTAACATTTTATATTCTCTCAACTGCCCACCCCCCAAAATATATGAAAGTTCCAGTTGCTTTACATCTTCACCAACCATTAGTATTATCAGCCATCTCATTTTTAATCATTCAAGTGGATGCGAAGTAATGTCATTATGATTTTAATTTACACTTCCTTCCGTTTGATTATTTAAGGCACCGCTTGTTGAGTTAATTGGCAATTCCTAAAAACATTTGTGTAGTTATCTACTCAAATTCTTTGTCAAACATTTTATGTTGGTTTTCATTTATTTTTGATTTCCTGTAGTTTCTACATATTATGAATCCAAGTTCTACATCAGAAATGAGAATTGTGAATATTATCCTAATTATGTGGCTGCCTTTAATTTTCTTAGTGGTGTTTTCTAATACACAGAATTTCTTAATTTGAAGATACATTTTTTTCAAAAATTTTCTTAAAATTTAATGCTTTTGGATCCACCTAAATAAATTATTATCTTTCTGAAGATATTATTCAATTTCTTCTTCCAGGAACTTTATAGTTTTAGATTGTAAGTATAGATTTATGATGCATCTAGAATTAATTTTTTAGTGCTGGTGTGAGATATTGAAGTTAATTATTTTTCTATTTGTTTATCAGATTGTTCCAGCACATTTTGTAGAAAAGGCTGTCCTTTCTCAATTGAATTGCTTTGATGTTTTTGCTGAAGTAAATTGACTGTGTGGGACTATTTCAGCATTCTCTATTTTGTTCCATTAATCTATATCTGTCCTTCTGCCAATTCCTCATTCCCACACTGTCTTGATTACTCCAGCTTCGTGTAAAGTCTTAAAATCAAGGTAGTTTGAGTCTTCCAAATGTTATCTTCTATTTAAAGATTGTTTTGCCTAGTTTCAATGCTTTTATTTCCATATACACGTCAGTATACACTACCCAATTCTCAAAAAAAAATGTTGAAATACTAATTGGGATTATACTTCCTCTATCTATAAATTTTGGGAGAATGAACATTTTAATACTATAATCTATGTACATGGTGTTCAAATCCTCTCTAGTTATTTTTATTTTTTATTGGCTAGAAGCTTCAGAGCAATATGTAATAAAAGTAGTGAGAAGTGAGAGCAGACATTTTTGACATTTTCCTTATCTTGGGAGAGGAGGAGGTTCACTATTTCTCAATTAAATATGATGTTAATGCTAGATTTCTTGTAGAAGGCACATACCAAATTGAGAAAATTCCCTTCTATTCCTAATTTTTGTATAACATTACATATTAATATTCTTCGATATTTTTCTCTATTTCTTCCATCAATTACTGATAAATGGGTGTGAAATATTTAACTATGAATGTGAATTTGTCTAAGCTTCCCTTTGACTGTCTCTGCTTTGCTCCAATGATTGTAAAGCTCTTATTTTGGGTACACAGACATCCCATAGTATATCTTCCTAGTCAAATTATCCTTTTATCAATGTGAAAAGTTCCTCTTTGTAGCTAGCAAAGCTGTTTGTCACAAATCCTATATTGCCCAGTGTAATTATAGGAACACTTGCTTTCTCATGCTAACTGTTTGCATGCTTTTTTTCTATCTTATTACTGTCCATGCATCTGATTCTTTTTATTTAAATTTGTTTTTTTTCTATTATATCTCATATACATGAGCCTTCTATTAAAAAGAAAAAAAACAGGTGGACAATTGTGTAATGAGGCCTGAAATTAAGATTCAGTATTAAGTGGTGCCTTGACAGCTGGAAAAATTGGGAGGGCCACAAGTCTCCCTCCTCCTTTACTTCTAATGGTAATGTCTCCCATCTAAAGAGTCTCTCTTATTATAGAAACCTAAGCACCATGTCTGCTTATCCTCAAGTAACAGACTCCTGCTACCTGCTAGCCTGTGGAATTATTTAAGCAAGGCTATCATACCCTCTCTCATGATGCAGAGTCTCCCCATACTCTTGTTACGATAAAGCCTACCTCCCACAGCCTCTGCTTATTCATTCTTCTTGAGTCCATCCCCTGGGTGGCCCTCGTGGCACACAGTATCTTTCTCTCCCAGGCCTTGAGTGTGTGTCGCTAATATACCACTGGCTATCTCATCTACCCAGTGCTAGGTGTTTGCTTAATCATCTCAAATTGTTTAAAATAGGATTTTCCTCCCTTACCAGGGAGAATAAGAGGTAATTAAACAACAAAGTCTGTGTTGCAATAGTGCTCGTTTCTTTACAATTAATGTAAATATTGTGATGGTTGGATGTAAGTCTATTATTTACTACTTATTTTCTATATGTCTTCTACTTACTATTTTTTCTCCTCTTCTTTGATTGCTTTCTTTTGGGTGTATTAAGTATTTTACTGTTCTATTTTAATTTCTCTATTAGCTTTTCATCTATATTACTTTATATTATTTTTTATATATGTGCATGACTGTTCAGAGGGTTATAACTCTCCTTGTTATCAAAGTCTACTTCCAGCTAATCACTGGCCATTTTATACAAAATTAAAGATTATTGTGTCCATATAACTCAAAATGTCTCTTCTCTCCTTTTTTCTACTTTTATTTGCAGTTTTCTCTTCTTCTCAATATTTTATGCCCATTCTAATTCCCATCGTGTATCATTTCCTTTCAATCTAAAATTTCCATTGACAATTCCTACAGTGTAGGTCTCCTAGTGATAAGTTCTTTCATCTTGCACTTATTTGAAAAACTCTCTATTTTGCATTAATGTTTGAAGAATATTTTCTTTTGACATACATTACATTTTTTCTTTTAAGCTGAATTTCTTTTTCTTTTTTTTAATTTTAATTTATTTTCAGAACATTACAGGGGTACAAATGTTTAGGTTACATATATTACCTTTGCCCCACCAGAGTCAGGGCTACAGATATACTTTTTAACACTTTAAGCATTTTTTTCCTTTGTCTTCTTGCAGCCATTGTTTCTGAGGAGACATTGGCTATAATTCACATTGTTGTTCCTTTCTAAGTAATCTGGCATTTTTATTTTGGTGACTTTCATATTTTATCTTTTCTTTTCATTTTCTGAAGTTTGAATATGATTTGACTAAGGACTTTTTGTTTTGTTTATTTTATAGCATATACATTGCTTGAGGATTATTTGATCTTATATTTTTGTTTAGATTTTTAAATCAAATTTAAACATCTATTTGCACTTATTTATTCAAGTATACGTTTTTCCTGGTAAATCTCTTTTTCTTCTCCTTAAAGAATCTCATTTACCACATATTATTAATCCACTCACGTATTGATGGGCACTTGGGTTGTTTCCACATCTTTGCAATTGTGAGTTGTGCCGCTATAAACATTCAGGCGCAGATGTCTTTTTTATAAAATGTCTTTTGTTCTTTTGGGTAGATGCCCAGTAATGGGATTGCTGGATCAAATGGTAGATCTACTTCTATCTCTTTGAGATATCTCCATATTGCTTTCCACAGAGGTTGCACTAGTTTTCAGTCCCACCAGCAGTGTATGAGTGTTCCTATCTCTCCACATCCAAGTCAACATTTATTGTTTTGAGACTTTTTGATAAAGGCATCAGTGGATTAATAAAATGTGGTATATGTATACCAGGGAGTACTATTCAGCTATAAGAAACAATGGTGATAAAGCACCTCTTGTATTTTCCTGGATAGAGTTGGAACTCATTCTACTAAGTGAAGTATCCCAAGAATGGCAAAATAAGCACCACATATACTCACCATCAAATTGATTTTAACTGATCAACACCTAAGTGCACATATAGGAATAATATTCATCGGGCATCGGACAGATGGGAGGGGGAAGGAGGGGATGGTTTATACAAACATAATGAGCGCGATGAGCACCGTCTTGAGGATGGACACGGCCACTTTGAGGAAAAGATGCCTAATTCTCTCTAGCTAGTGAAATGATAAGAATGTGTATGTGTGTGAGAGCGATTTCTCATGGATTATTATAATCCTATTGTTTTACCTTTTGAGCAGTACTGACCCAGAATGGATGACCTTGCCATAATATTCTATTCTTTTTAGGTCTACTATTCAGACTATATGTAGTATTGAATAGTTAGTCTTGGATTGGAAACCTATGATTTGAGACTGAAACTTTTTCTTCTGGAGAGGTATGTGTGTGTGTGTGTGTGTGTGTGTGTGTGTGTGTGTAATATGTATATATATTCATGTGTGATGTGTCTGTGTATATATATATAAAATATATATAGAGAATATATATATATTCATGTGTGATGTGTCTGTGTATATATATATATAATATATAGAGAGAATATATATGAAGATTGTACACGTGTGTGCGTGTATGTGTGTGTGTGTGTGTGTGTGTGTGCACAGTGGGCTTTTGCTACAGTTTTCCTATTTCCTCTGTTACTTGTCTTAAATATTTATATCATTTTCTCTCAATCAACTTCTTACCATGGTGATTCTTTTGTCAAGATATTTAATACAACTTTCCTACCAAATCATGTTGACAAGTGATTCCTGTGCTCTTAGAGTTGTAATAATAATAGTAGTAGTACAGGTAGAAGCAAATATTTAAATAGGTTTTTATTACATACCATACATGACATTCCACATTTCCCATACTTTTTTTATTTATATGCATGCTTATATAACAATCTTGTGAAATAGAGGTCATTATTTCCTCATTTTTCACACAAGAAATCTGAGGATATAATAGTCTTATACTTGTCCTAAGTCTCAAAAGGATTTATCTGACTCAGAGACTTCATTCTTAATTGAGGCATTTTGCTTTCTGTGTTATATTTACAACCAATACAACCCTGGACTTGGTCCCAAGGTTGGTAGAAATGAAAGATGACAGAAAACTTTTTATTTCTCTTCTCATACAGTATCACCCAAGGACACTTTTGGAAGAAGTTAGCTTGAACAAATGAAGATAAAAATTCTCACAGAACGACTGCAGCCTCCCGAAGGGTGGTCACAGGAAGAGACTGTGTATTCCTGAAGAAGTAGAAATATGTAGCAGGCAGGCCTGCCAAAGTAGGTTTGGTATTCATTTGGAACCAACGATCTGGCTTAGTTCCTTACATATTTCTTTGAGAAGAAAATGGAACTGAACTGATTCTTCCTTGAACTCTCATATTTCCAACCTGCTGAGTAAAATGATGATTGAGATGTGAGTTTCATCTAATAATACCTGGTCAGGAAATTCTCTGTTTTTGAGGATATCAATTCAGTGACAAGATCTTAAAATTCCCTAAAGTTTTACCCAAATTATTAACACTCTTTTATAGTCATAAAAAAGATAATTTTTTCAATGACCAGGAATTATATTATAGCTATGAAAAAATAAGTTATTCAAAGAATTGGACATTTTAGCCATATTTATACCTATTGTCTTTCATCTGTATACTACATTAATTATATTTAATGTTGTAATTATAGTTAATAATTTGGGAGATTGCTTAATTTTTTTTCTCATTCTTTGATTTCTCTGTCATTAAGCAATAGCTCTAAAGCAAATTTACAACAACCTTAACTGAACACTGTTTTATTCTCAGTTTAACAGGACAAAGTCAGTGGAAAGTCCTATTTTTAGAAATGTTTGCTATAGCATCTCTATAGCTGAGAGAAAAATCAATGCACATTTTTCATTTTATGAGCTCTAGGATGCAAAGTCCCAAGGTATAATTCATTGTTCTTTATGAGATTTTCTGATCACATTTTGTTTTCTCTCTTCTAGTTCTTTTGTCTCAATCTCACAGTTTTTTTTTTTTTTTCTGGCAGGTTTGCAAGTCACTTTAGCCTCTGTTCAGCCAGGATGGAATAAGACTCTGTTGGCATAATGACATGAAGATCTTAATTTAAGTAATACCAACATGGCTCACTATTTGGCACTCTGTAAATTTAATTTAATAAGATTCTAATTTAATATCACTTCCATTTGCTTAATAAAATTCATATTTAGATGCTTCAAAGTTTGCAAGTATTTTCTTGCTTGAGATTTGTAATATAATAGGTATATTTTGGAATTTTAAGATATGGGAACCAGCAATTGAAAATACTTAGTCTTTACTGCTAGAAAAGTCTTCCTTGCAATACTTGGGGCATTTCCTTATGGAATGTTATAATAGCATGCCCTCCATAAATAGCAGCCAGTAATAGATCAAATTTATAAATCTTCTTTCAATTTTCAAATCCTTTTCGAAATTGGGTTTCATCAGGAAGCATGTGCCTTCTTCCCATGTAGTCTTTTTAGATTCTCTCATTGGCATGTAGAAATATCTTAGTTTTTCCCTTAGAAAAGCCTAAAGTCTGAAAGACATGTTAAAGCCGGACAACACCCAGTTAAAAGTTTGAAATTTTAGAGAGAAAACTCCGCATATCAAAATCAATGAACTCTTTCGACCCAGAAAAGAAATAGAAGTCATTTGGCAGTTTTGAAACAAGCAAACAAACAAACAAAACTTTAACTTAAAAAAAAATAAAATTAAAACTCTTCCAAAACAAATACATTCCAAGTCCCAGAACCCTTGACTTTAGTGTATTCAATTCAGTAGACCTTACTGGCTGAACAGGATAAACCTTTCCAGACATTAACTCTGTCTAAAGTTTCTTTGAACATATCACAAATTGGGCTTATCTACACTTGTATTTACTTCCAAATAGTAATTAATTTATGCCAACTAAGCCTCTTTTCAAAACAATGATATAATAATTTTTACAATTAATTTATGTTAATCCTTATGGAAAATCTGTGAGATTTATCTCCATCTTCATAGAAAGAGAAGGAACGGGGGTATTAACACATCCAAGGTCATGTTCTGATTAAGAATAGAGCTGAAATTTGCCCTAAATCTATCTGACTCAATCTGAGTATACATTTTAAACCACTGTCTATAATAAGTTGAGAAATCAATATTTTTTATTGTGATGAACATTATGCTTCAATGTACTTCAAATGCTTTTAACATATTAAACAAGAAAGATACAGTTTGCCAATATAATTAGATTTTAAAAACTAATAAAATTAAATACAATTCCTTAAAAAATAATTTTGGCAGCAAGAAAATTTAAACATTTATTACATAGTGCCTTTATGGTAGAGGGCCCACTATTCCAATATATGTTTGCTTGAAAATTAATCTTGACAAAATTTTTCAATAATAATGAAATATCCTGCATTATATGGATACTATGTAACATTAGACAAAAGGACCGCCTAATTTTGTCTAGAAATTAAAAAGATGATTTTGGGATTGCAATTTGCTTAACATGATAATTTAAAACACTTATAACCTTAGGCATTTTCTTGTGTATTTTGCATAATATGAAGGCAACCCTTTCTCTACTTTTGTGTATTAATCTCAACATATATGAAGTAACTTGTAATAGTCTGCAATCAAGTTATTTAGAGACTTATTTTACATAAACCTTGAGATTGAAATCCTTAAAGGGTTTTAAAAGAATGTATAAAATGAAACAACAACTAGAATTAGAGCTTGTTGTATTAACATATGTTGGCTGCAAACCTCATTCTTCCCTTAACCCTCGAAAAAGCCGTATGGAAATTCCAGCCTACTGCCTTTATACTTTCCTGTACTCAATAAAGCTTCACATCTCAAATACGTCTAGACTTTCAGCTTTGGATAAGCATTGTTCTTTCTATGGTTAAACATACAAATTTGCATTTAGAACATAGTTTGGAACTGTTGTCCTAATTTTATTCCATTTACACAGTGAAGATAGAAAAGAAGGGTATGACATTGAATTAGATAGTTTTAGTGCCAAAGGTATTCTCAGCAGAAATTACACTCCTATAGAAGTGTATATCAGCATTTTGATTTAGTACTATCAACAATTTTAATGAAGTTGTTTTAATTTCCCCAGCTCATTTTTTATACCTGCATGAGTACACGAACAATACAAGGGGATAGCACCAGCTGATAACATGGAAACCTTCCGCATAGAAAAACACCTTTGCAGACATTTAAAAACACGGAAGCCTGGACCTGGTCCCAGATGAACTGTCATGAAAGAGGATAACTTTATAGGTTTCCACAGTACATTCTGCCTCTCTCAGGTACTGAGATTCAATGCATTAGAAACACTTTTTGTTAAGTAATTTGGCGTTAAAGCAAAGACGGTGAAAATCAAGCATTTGCAGACTCAGATTTGAGTCTGAGCTTGACCACTACTGAATTGTGTGGCCAGCAGTTCAGGATGGATAAGAGACTGTGTCTCTGCCTCATCCCTGTATCTTCAGGACAGGCCCAGTATCTGACATATGCTAGGTACTCAGTATATGTTTGTTACATGAATTCATAAATACAGGAATGAACTGCTCTCTCTTTCTTCATGAGAAAACACTTTAATAACAATTAAAATAACAATGACTGTTTGCTACCACTTTTTCCCGGAAAGAACACATATTTAATTGATTTAATCAGGACCACTTTTTGAAAATCAGATTGTCCACAAAATTCTGTATGAGGAGAGGTATTTTGGGTGTCAAATGTGAATTTGTTCAGATCTCTGGTCACCATTAAAAAGGAGGTAGTGGGAGGGTTTGTAAGAAGATGATTACTTCTTCTGATATTTTAGAAGGAGAGTTCAAAAGAATATTGACTTTGATTCTCTTGATTTCTTGGGGAAATAGTGTAGGCCTTTTTCCCCCTCTGGTGTAGTGAAATGAGGTTACAGAGGTCAAGGACAATGATTTATGGACATGGTCTTAGAAACAGGTCTGTTGAATTGAAAAAAAATAGTACTGTATTTCATGATCTTTCCTGATAAACTACAGAAAGAAGTGTTACTGACGCAACACAGTGCTTTCTGATGGAGTACTGCCTGGACAAATTGTTCACAGCGGACTATATTCTAGCCGTGTGAAAGGTGTTCAGAAAATTGCCAGAATTCTTTTTCTTTTTGTTTGTTTTTGCTTTTGAGGCCATTTCTTTGGGATGAGATCATTTATATGAGAATGTGTTTCTTAGGTATTCTTACCAGGTACAGCAAACTATGTAATTAGATTTTGTGACCAAGTGTTAATGTTAAGTATATTTCTTTACTTTATATAGTTTTTTTTTTTGTGTTAGGATTTGAAGAGGAGTTGAATACTATATTTTTTAAAAAATAAAAAGAAGTAATAGTATTAATTAGAAATGCTTTTTAAGTAATTTAGATTCATTTTGCTAACTGTAAATTTATGACAGCGTGAGCATCGTACCATGGTACCTTCGTACTTCTTTGATGACTTGCAGTCCTATGAAGAGCCTATAAATAGAATAGTCTCCATTGATCTGAAAGATAATATTTATACATAGCAAAACAAATTCTACAGTAATGCCGTTGGTAATTTCTCTCTATTTAGACTCAAAATTCTCTGGATAACTCCAGCTGTGTGTTGCAGAATATGGTTGTCTGCACACTGGAGGCAGTACTGTAGGTTTGTTCTGTACATGGGTCCAGCTGAAGTTAAGCTTTAGGCCCTTGCTGGTCTAAGTGAGGTCTGTGAAACTTGCTAAAAAAGTAGTATCTCAGGCCTGTTCTCAGATTTACTGAATTATAATTGGTATTTTAACAATGATCCCAGGTGAATAACTGGGTGCATGTTAGAGTTTGGAGCATTTTTCTAGGATTTTAGAATGTAAAATAAGGCATTCACTGCATATAAAGAATCTAACAGGAACAACTGTATTTGCGTTATTGCAGAATTAGACAGTTTCCTTGAATTTCCTTACTTAAAATTTTAAATCTATGTTATATGCATATAAGATAATATAATCAAATATACTAAATCTTATATGATATCATATAATATTTTTATATTAGAATTGGGTCAGAGCATTTTAGAAAAAAAATAGGCCAATGACTTTATTTTATAAAAAAAAAAATTAGCATTCTGGAGAGGTAAAATGATATGCCCAAGCTTCCATAAGTAGAAAGTAGCAAAATTCTGACTCCTGTGCCAGTTTCTAGAATCCAGTCTAGGGCTTACCAAAAAGAGATGCTTTCCTCTCCCTGAAAATTCACTAAACACATTTACCCACTCTTTTATTTTGACTTCAAAAAATGTGTGTTATTTATCTACCTAAAATGTGCATAAAAATGTACAAATACAATGTAATATGCCAGTGTTTAATGACGGCTATATAGAAGAAGAGGATTAAGGGTTATTTCAATTTGCAAGACAAGTAAATATACACAAGAAATTATATGTCAGTATTATATAATAAGGGATCAGCTGTAGGAAACAGAAATTGTGGGTAGGGAAGAATGCATTCATGGATTGCTGTGGTTTGTTAAAACCCATATAGGACTATAGGCTACCGAAAGCTTCTCATGACTTTTAAATTTATTTTTATATTACCTGCAAGAGAAGAGAAAAATTAAACTTACAAAAAGAGAGAAAAAAAGAAAATACATCGCTATTTCACCTTAGGGTTGCAAAAAATGCAACACAAACCATGTAGATCAGTTGACTCTGAAAATAGTGCTTTGCATTTAAGTGACAGCTTCAAATGGCTTCCAGAAATCTGTGTAGAAGTTTAACGTAAACTCCATTCAACACATTTATGAAGCTCAGGTGAAAAAAAAAAATGTGTGTGGATTATTTCCATAATTACTATAGTAGAAAATACTTCTCTAAAGAGAAAACAAGAAACTATTGTTAATATAAAACGTTTTTTTAGTATCAGTAGGGGGCACTAAGATTCCACTGGAATGAAAGTAGTAACCCTGTAGCAGTCCTAAATTATTTGTTCTCTTACTTTAACTTTACAGGGAAAACATCATAAACTGGCTTTTTAACTTTAGTATAGGTAGTAGAAATGCTTTTCTTTTAACCCTCAAAGGGTAGATGTATTTAACTATTTTCTTTAACAGGGAATTTATTTATTTTTTCCTATGTCTACATCCACACTTCAGTTTGCTTCTCACTCAGCATGTGCTATTTTTCTATCCTACTTTGTCAAAATATGATAATTAACATTTTTCACAGATAAGTGATTACATAATAAATGATCTTCTGCATGCAGCTCCTTTAAAATGAAACAAAATATGTCTACTACAAGCTAGAACCAAGCAGGAAGTTACAGGGAAAATGAAAAAAGCTTTCATAACTAACCCTCCTCACCAGCTGCCAAATAATGAAAACACTAGCAGACAAACAGTATCACACTAAATACAATTCTAAATCTAAGAGGAAACTGTAACTATAAACATCAATTTTGATCAGCTACTGAATATTGTTATATTCTCCAAGTTAAAGGAAAAAGTTTTGTATTAACACAGAACATTATCAAGTATGAAAAAAATATTCAACATATATAAACTATGAAGGAATGAAAGAATATTGATGGATTTTCATGTTTTTTTTTTTAATTTGGATTCCTTTAAGAGTTAAGAAAATATATAAACTCCAAGTAGAATATATATTGAAATACATCACTAAAGGGTTTTCAGTGTAATATTTTGAAACTGGCCATATATTTTTGCCCTATACACTTGTGTATACAATTACCTAAAAAAATTCCGTAACTTAAAATGCAGGTTTTGGTTTGGTCCTACTGACCATCGCTTTAGGTAATTTGTGGATTTCTGATGAATCACATTTAGGAATGTCATTCCTAATAGTGTTACACTGATTTTGCTTATTTATAAATCGAATAAACCAGGCTAAGATCATAGAATTTTCAGAACTGTGAAGAATTCCATCAATTCTCCCAAGGACCTTTTTATTTTACAGATGAGAAATTTGTAAGTACAGAAAGGTCACTCAGAAAGCTTACCAAACAGAAGTGAATTATTCACCATGGTAGCAGAACTGGCAGAAAGTTCCAGGTCTCCTGACTCCAATCCAGAATTACTTCTCCGTGCCATGCTGCCTTTCTGTGCGAGGCATAAATGATTCGCTCCCAGTGCAACAGATTTCTTTAGCAACAATTCAGAGAACAACATGGACCCTCAGGGAAAGCAGTGTGTTCTTCCTATCCACATCTGGAGAAGTAACATTGTAGTCAGAGGCTGAGGATACTATACATTGATATAGAAAAATGAATTTATAAGACCATTAAGGGATGACCCAAAGTAATTAGCAAGGCACTTAGTGAATTCTTTCATTGGTTTTCTCTGTAAGGACAGTTGAAGTATTATTCCAAAGAAGACATATCATAAATGTAGCATGAAGTCCAGCGAAGCACAGATATTTTTAAATAAGACTAGTTGATATCACTACCCATTAGGACACCTGAGAATGGCACAAAGATGAAAATCTCAGCTCAACACTGAAGGCATATTACCTCTCCACTGACAATACAGTTTGAGGAGTGTGCTTTGTTTGCATTTGGCTGACTGTGCTAGTTCAGGCCATTTTTGCCCTCTTTCTCGTCAATATAATTAAATCAATTTTATATGCTGAGTGTGTGATGACTCAGTGTGGCTGTGTTCACTGCCAGTGAAAATGTTTTGCTCTGTATATTTCATGCTAGTTCTCTATTAACGAAAATGGAATTTTCCAGCTTCATTACAAGATTAAACTCCTGATAGAATTAAAGATGGCTGATGCCATACTTAAGATATGTGGGGCACTACATGACATGTGACCGCAGGAACAAAATCATATAAGATTTTAATAAAATAACTCTGGATGCTGTCTAACCTTGTAAAACAATGATAATTTTTTTCTTTTGCCTTTGACATTAAAAATGCAAAGCAAAATTTTAAGAGGTCAAGAGATTGTTTTTCTTCTCCCTTATCGAAAATATATTAAAATAGTGTTAATTTTACTATTCACACATGAATTGATTCTCCAGTCAATTTTTGTTATGAGATATAAGAGTAGTTCATAATTAACAGCCACTTGTTTTGATACTAATCAAAACAAGAAATAAACTGTTTATTCTTCTTTTCTTTCTTTTTTGTTATTTGGTTCTTTCTTTTGAAAGAAAGAACAGTTTTTTTTTTTTCTAGTTTATGTACATGAAAAGATAGCTGGCTCTTTTTTAAGAGAATATTTTAAAAGTTCATGGTTAAAACCATGTGTGGAAAAGGTGTTAGTTTTCCATAACTTGAACAAGGACAGTTTGCTAATCTAAATAGAAAATGTTTATTTTTATACTATTATTTCAATTGAGTCATTTTTTTTATCAAAGAGCTTTATGTTGAACCTAATTTCCAGAGAATTCTATTCAGATAACTGAAAGAGTTCATTTCCAGATGTATTAGTCAGCTAAGGATGCTGTAACAAATATCACAGATTGTGCAATTGAAACAGTGTGTATTTATTTCTCATAGTTCTGGAGGTTGGAAGTTAAAGATCAAGGTGCTGATCAATTCAGTGTCTGGTAGGGCTTCCTTGTTTTCAGAGCGCTACCTTCCTGCTATATCCTCATATGGTGGAGAAAGAGGACTCTGGTGTCTTTATCCCTTTAAAGGGGCACCAGCTCCATCATAGGGACTCAATTACTTCCAAAATGCCAACCTCCAAATATAGTCATAGGGCTTCAACATACAGAATTTGGGGGGACACAAACATGCAGTCCATAGCACCAGCCATCCTCATGTAGGTTCTTTCTTATCAAAGTGTAAAGTAGTCTATAAGTAAAGGAAAAGAACCAACTTGAATCATTATCTATTACATGTATTCACTTTGTTAAAACCCACGATGCGCCTGTAAAATAAGAAAGACAAATGGTCAAGAAACATCTGAAAAAAAGCTCAGTGTCACTAATCATCAGGGAAATGGAAATTAAAACCACAATGAGATATCATTTTACCCCAGTTAGAATGGTTTTTATTTAAAAAGTCCAAAAACAATAGATGCTGGAGTGGATGCAGAGAACACTTATACAGCAGATGCAGGGAACACTTATACACTGTTGGTGGGACTGAAAATTAGTACAGTCCCTACGGAAACAGTATGGAGACTCCTCAAAGAACTAAAAGCAGACTTATCATTTGACCCAGCAATTCCAATACTGGATATCTACCCAAAGGAAAAGAAATCATTTGACTAAAAAGACAGCTGCACTCAAATGTTTATTGCAGCACAATTCAGAATTGCAAAGATGTAGAACCAACCCAAATGTCCATCAATTCATGAGTGGATTAATAAAATGTGGTATATGTATACCATGGAGTATCGCTCAGTTATAAAAAGAGATGAATTAATACCCTTTGCAACAATGTGGATGGAACAGGTGACCATTCTTCTAAGTGAAATATCTCAAGACTGGAAAAACAAACATTTATTGGGTTAGAGGTGGAGAAACTGAACTGGGGTAAAGTTGAACTGGAAACATTCTTGGAATCATGAGAAGTTGAGTAGCATGTTCCTAAAGATAATATTGATGAAGAGTCAGGAGCATGTGAAATTCGTCTCTGGGAAGCATAATAGGAGAGCAAGGAGGAAGAGCAGGAAATCCAGGACTGCAAACTAAGGTAGCTGTGGACTAGAAGCATCTCTGGTTCTGAAGGTTAAAATGTAAAAAATATGTTCCATTAAAATGTTTTCATTGGATATTATCAAGGAAAATAGTGACCTCTCTCTTTCATAAAAAATGGTATTTCAAATATTTCACTTATTGCATGTTATTGGAAGGTAGAAGGTCCTGTCTCTAAATCTCCCAGCTTTCAATTGTTTGGAATGGTTTAAAAAAGAAAACAATTTTGTTTTAGGTTATTAGCTTTATGAATTTACTCTCCTTTTTAGCTAAAATGAGCTGTGGAAGTAAAATTCTGAAAACATGCACTTCTGTTCCTCACAGCAAGTTAATTTTCAAGTTCATCAGATGTGTATTTATATGGCGATTCTGTCACATAAACATTTTGTCAATCACTGCCTTCCTTCTGTTCTGGTATGCTATGAGTACCATCTAAAACGTGATGACTGTTTTGCTTGTTCTAAGTAAACATTAATTATGGAAATGATACCAAACTACACATATTCTATTATAACATTTCATTAACCAAAGCTACCACTGAAGCCGTAAAGTAAAAACAGAAAATCCTAGGTCAGAATTAAATGATTGAATGCTTTTGCTTATTCTTTTTAAATCCACTTAGCTGTTGAATGAAAATGTTCCTAAAACTACTACAAAGACATAAACTAGTCCATGAACTTAAATCCTAAAACTAATCACAATGTGTGAGATAGTAATAGAGTCTAATGGATAAATCACTTTATACTATCTTTTCTCTGTGCTGATATTTTAAGCAAATGTTCAGTTATACTGGGAATGAAAGAAATGTGATTATTTATCTTTTTAAAAAAGAATGGCATAGAATTTGGTAGTCACCACAGTAATATTTCCCTGATCAAAAATCACCCATGGACAGGGAAACTAGTGAGAAAAAGTTTAAGGAAAATTAGGATACTTATATGGTCTTAAATATTTCCACATAAGGTACTTATTAATTACAAAGGTAAAAATAGTAAATTCAAAGGGAGAAACCTGGCAGGCGCCACCTTAACTAAGTAATCAAAGTTGACATCACCAGTAACGGGCCAACTTGATAGTATGTGCTTCCTAATGATGTACTGAGGATACAAGTCATTTCTTTGATATTATTGCCAAAAATATGTAACCTGGATCTGACCATGAAGGAACATCAGACCCAAACTGAAAGATATTCTACAAAGCAACTAGCCTGTATTTTTTATAAGTGTTCAAGTCATGAAAGTAAAAGCAAGACTGAGGACCTGTTCCGTATTTATGAGACATGACCATTAAATGCAATGCATGGTGCTCTATTGGATCATGCACAGAAAAAGTGATCGATTTGCATATTCCTGAGTTTGATCATCATATTTATCTATATAAGAGATCATCCTTGTTTCTAGAAAACATACAGTGAGGCATTTAGAGATAACAGAGCATCATGTCTGCAACTTATCCTCAGTATTTTCAGGAAAGAAAAATATTTATGGAGGGAAGGAAAAAAAGAGACAGAATAAAGCAAATGTGTGAAATGTAAATATGTAAGAAATTTGGAAAGGTTTTTTGAGAACCATTTGCATCAATGTCGCAACTTTTTTTGCAAGTCAGATATTATCACAAAAATGTTTAAAAAGAGCATAATGGCACAAATATTAGACAGGAAGTTGAAATGATATCAAAGGGACGATAACTGAGTCTAAGATATTATCTGTTTGAATTTAGACCATATAAATATTACACCAATATATAACATATTCTTGAAGTATGACATTTTGCAGAAGCAACTCTTTCCAGATCTATATTGTTTCCTCTGAATTTCAATCTGGAATATTTATATATCCCCCAGACGATATTATCATAAAGACAGTAATCTTTAATTTTGTTAATATGACTGGTTATAAATTTATCAGAATAAGTATCTTGAAAATGTTGAATGTCCAAGCCTGATATTTTAAAATAAGCTTTTTCATGAGTAATAAGAAAAATACTATTCTTTTTCTGTTATTAAAATAAGGAAAAAAAAACACCAAATCATCAAGCGTACATAAAAGAATGCAAAATTTTACATTACCAAATTTAATCTGGAAAAGCTACTATGCTGGGTATTAGCAAAACTACAAAAAAAGAATCTTTGAGACAGTTAATTAGACCCTACTCAGAAACAGCAGTGTAGTATTTCAACCACCACCACTAATGATCATGACAGCTAATATATGTATTAAATTTTTAATTTCTAAGCATTTTATTTATGTATACATATATACACATATATATGAGTGTGTGTGTGTGTGTGTGTGTGTGTATGTGTGTGTGTATAGGTATATCTCACAAGAGATTTTTAAGATATGTTCCAGGATCTCATATGAATTACGCATTTTATTTTTTTAGAATTATATATATAATTATTCATTCTTGACATTTGTCTTTGTATTGTTTAAGATTAGACTCAGCACCTATTGTTAGAAACCCAAGTTTAAAGTGGTTTAAAATAAAATGGAGGGTGACATCAGTGAAATGGTGAGGTAAGAATTTGCAAAAATTATCTCTTCCCTAAAAGCAGCTAGAATATTGGCAAAAACTGTCAGAATCGATTTTTTAGAGCTTTGGAAATTAAGCAAATGCTTGCAACAATTCAGGAAGTGTTTATTCAAGAGAATAGCTAAATCTCAGTAAGGGAAGAGAGATTTGTGTTGTTTTAACTACCCCAATTCGCACTCTCCCCTCCCAGCTCTCTGGTAGATTTGAAAATTAATAACCCGCAATCACTCTCAATCAAAACCAGTAGACTGGCATCCACTGGAGGGAGGAGAGTGGGTTAGAACTCTTTCAAAGCACCATTTCCATATTATTACCATTATTCGATTTGTCCCATGTCTCCTTGGAAGACCACGCTCACAAAGCTATCTTTATTTGGCTTGGCTCAAAGTTTGGCCAGTGAAAACGGTCTTTCTCAAGAAGAATTTTTTTCAAATGTACAGAGCCAAACATTTAATATCATAGCTGTTTATGGTATATAAAACATAGGCTAACTAAAAAGCTGAAGAAAAAAAGTAGAAATAGTATGTCCACAAGAGGGTTGAAAAGTTTCAACATATTCTGGAAATTTTGGAAGGCAATCTTCATAGATAGGGCTGTGCACATGTCAAAAGCTGTATATATGTTCTGGAAAGATCTTAGAAGGCCCTCTTGCCTTCGGTCAGGAAAAGACAAAGTTGTATACTGCATGAGTGAGTACTATAAGCCTTTCTCAACATGTACAAAGAAGCTGTCAGCAAAAATTGGGAAGTTTTTGGTTTCAGCCAGCTAAGTAAATCTCTGACCATTCATTAGATGACCACTAAGCTAAATGAGCAGAAGCTTCAGTGGCCACACACACAAAAAAAATACAGATTTTATAAAATTAGATCAGAAAAGTCACTAAACAAAAAAACAACAACAGACAGCAGTAACAATAAATGCTGGGAAGGGAGAAGTATCTGATTTCCACAGTTGCCAGTTGCCTCATTAAGTTATTTAAAATGTCTAGCTCCAAGCAACAATGACAAAAAAAAAAAAAAACAACCAAAAACCAAGACGTTACAAAGGTAATTGTAATTCCCAGGGCAATCACTAAGAAAATTACTGAAAAAAAATACAGTAAATGTACAGTAAAAAAAAAGCATGTAACATAGACCACCACACCTAGACTCAGTAGGAGGGTGATGCCTCCATGTTTGCTCAGTGGACTGGAGGAGTAGGGTTCTAGGTCATATTTTGAAAGATATCTATATATTGTAGCCATTGCTCTATGTGCGCACTTTATTCCTCACTATTGTATTTACAATACTAAATACTTTTCGAAATATCTGATCTTTCTAGACATTCTGAAATGTTTGGCATGTAAAAAGTAAAGATTATAAAAAATAGATATTTTTTCAATTTTTTTTTTGGTTAAAATATATAGGAAATACTGTATTTTTTTTTTCTTTCCAAAACAGAGTGGCTATATCACCTTATTAAGAAATACTGCTTTGTGTTTGGGCTGCTTGAGAAAGAAGGGAGGGGAAGGAAATGCAAGGCGCTTTACAGTCTGTTTATAGTGAGACAAGATTAACCATTGTTAATGCTCTGTGAATTGTGTTATGCTTTCTGTGTATAGGGCATATATTATGGACAAATGAATAGTAAATTTATAACATCTAGTCTTTCTTGGTGTTATTGAGTTGCCACGGTATGACAAAAATAGGGTTAGAAAACTTTTGTTAAAATTCATAAGAAAGATTCTCTTCTGAAAATGGTGTGTGGAAGTGAAATTGTTAAAATCACCTTAAGTTACTTATACTTTGTCTACTGAGTTAATAGAAAATCAGAAGAGTTTTGCATCAGAAGTTTCCCAATTAGAAGACACTTTTAGATTACAGTATTGTTACATGTGTGGGACTTATTTACTGTGTGTAGTGGACAAACATTAGTATGTAAAACATCTAGATGTTTAGAAATGTACAACATACAAAATGTAGAAAATGTCAAATTATACTCTAAATTTTCTTCTGTTTATTCACAGAAATGATTGTATTTTGGGAATGAAATTCTGAAACTTGATGCCTTAAAAGCAGTATCGTGACTGTTCCCTGGGTCTTGGTGGTGGGCAAGGAAGAAGTGAAGAGGGTTGCTTCTATCCTTAAGTTCCGATGGTCTAACCATTACTTTATTCGTGCATTTTAGTTAATATTTTGTTCATGTAAAAGATGTCATAAATGTCAAAAGCATGTTAAAAGTACAAGTATTAAGATAAGTCATAAGTGCCAAAAGTATGTTAAAAGTACAAGTATTAAGTAAGCTCTTTATAATGGTCATTTTGCTAGTTTATGGAAAAGATTGTGTTATGGAAGTGGTATTTGTCAATTAACCCCTGAAGCTAGATGCATTTCTGTATTTGGTCACTGGAATGGCAGAGCAGGAAGAAGAGAATCAGCAAAGGAAAGACCTCTTTAATAGTATCTTTATATCTAAAAGACAGTTTTAGATTATAAATATAATTCTATATGAACATTTTTTGTAAAATACCTATGTTTATTTTGGACAAAGTTCATTCTTTTTTCTGCAACATCCATATTTTTTAGGTGTTTTGGATGGCAATGTAAGATAAAAAGTGAAGATAGTAAATTAACCGATTCGTAAATTACTTTTGAATATATATAAAAACTGCATTTCATGTAACCAAAATGTTTGTATACCCATAATATCCTGAATTAAAAAGAAAAAAGTTTGAAAGAAAATATGCATCTCGGACATGGAGTTTTTAAACCACCTCTGACTTGTTCACTGAGGCAGGAGGAAATACAAAGAAGAGGTGTATGTCGCTTGTTCATATTTGTATTTTGATAGTAACTACTGTGGATGTGTGCATCTGTTTTGGTTCTACATTATGGCTATATTGTTCAATAATTCAATGGGAACATACCTTCCTGTTAATATTTTAATAATATTAATATATATTTGATAATGGAGTCTCTTAGAAGCATTATATTGATGATACTCTTACTTTATGTCTCATTTTAAATTGAGCATTAAAGGTGTGCAGCATTTTAATTGTAACTCTATCATCATTTTTATTTAGTGGCTTCTTGGATTTTTGTATTTTATGCAATATTTATCTCAATGAAATAGAGGATTCCATTTTCTCTTGGTTTAGTTGGTGTAATATTTTTCATTATTTGGATATTTTTGATTATCAAAATACTCATGAATTTGAGACTTTGAATTGGTAAAATAATCATGATGTGTGAAAAAGCATGAACACATGGTATGAAATCAACCACATAAAAGTTTATGCGTAGTTGTGTTTGTAAACATATAAGGAATTAGTAGGACGCATCAAATTGTAAACTGCTTGTAAACAGTATATTATGACTGTTTTCTATGTTCTTTGTATCTTTTATTGTTTCCTTTAATGCATATATTAACTTGTAAAAGTTTGAAAATTGTAACAAAAATAAAATGAAAACAAACAAAATAAGACAAAAATGTATTTCTGTTTCACATAATGAAAGTCTAGAACAGCAGTCCATGGCTGGTATGGAGTTGCCAAATAGTCAAGGATACACTTTTCCTCTATCATGTATCTGTGCCATTTTTAAACTGTCACTGTTTAGTTCAAAATTGCTGCTCAAACTTCAGTCATTCTGTCTGGATTATAGGCAGTTAGAAAGAAAGAATGTTGAGAAAGTATGTGCAACTCCCACATAGGTGTAATTCTGAAACACACAGAAAAAAATTCTACTTGCAGTGTCTAGAATTTAGTCATGTGGCCATAGCTATCTCCAAGAGGCTGAAAATGTATGGCTGTTTCTAGGTAGCCATATATCCCACTGAATATTTGAAATTTTTATGTGTGTGTGTGTGTGTGCGTGTGTGTGTGTGTGTGTGTGTGTATATATACATACATATATATATAAAGAACATATATATAAAGAACACAATAAATTGTATATGTAATACATATTATATAATAATAATGATGTGAAATGAATATTAATAGAAGTCATGATGTTTGTGCAATATTAATATTATGTTGTTAATTCTTGATCTTTTATGAATATTTTTTAGTAATTATGTGAATTTAGTGATGAGGAAATATTTTAAGGTTTAAGAATTCACAACTGCAATAAAATAGTGACCTAGACACTGTAAAAGGTAAATATGCACACATTACTCTTCTGTCCCATAGCAATGTTTTTAACGATTTATGCAACTGCTCTCTAAATTTGATCTCATTTAAAGAGAGCTCTACCTTTTGCCTATGTTGTGATGGATAGAAAGAAAAACTGAAATCTTTAAAATAAGTGACATAAAATATGATACCTCATTAAGATATTCTGCAAAGTGATTAATCAACTTCTTTGTGGAAATCTCTATCCATCAGTAAGAACTTTTTTTTTTTTTTTTGAAACAAGAGTCTCACTTTGTTATCCTGGCTAGAGTGAGTGCCGTGGTGTCAGCCTAGCTCACAGCAACCTCACACTCCTGGGCTCAAGCAATCCTACTGCCTCAGCCTCCCAAGTAGCTGGGACTACAGGCATGTGCCACCATGCCCGGCTAATTTTTTCTGTATATTTTTAGCCGTCCAATTAATTTCTTTCTATTTTTGGTAGAGACGGGGTCTCGCTCTTGCTCAGGCTGATCTCAAACTCTTGAGCTCAAACAATCCATCCGCCTCGGCCTCCCAGAGTGCTAGGATTACAGGCGTGAGCCACCGCACCCGGCCAGTAAGAACTTTTAGAGACCCTGTTGATAGAGAAACAATGATTTTTCCCTAATTCCCAAAAGATAACAGGCATAATTTTAGAGTCAAGACATAAAGAAATAGGACTTTTCTTAAAGATATGCTACAAGAGAAGTATGCATACTCATTAATACCTCAAGAATTAAATCCTTCTGAAATAAAACATAGATAATTTTAGCTTAAATTATATAGCATTGCCGTATCTATTTTTGACCTACTGAAATGCATATTTCATGCTGAAAATGAAGACTTGAGTAGGAAAGCTAATAGACAGATGAAATATATCTTTCTACTATACTAATAGGTAATTGGTTGCCTGATAAATGCCAGAATCTTCTTAAAAGATGCTTAAACTACTGGGTTATAAGGAATACCATACACATTTTAAAAAATCAACAAAGCTAGACCCTGGGAAGGTGTACAATAATTCTTTTCACTTAGCATTTTTATTCTGGAAGAAAGAAAGAACAGTAACAGCCACCTGATGATGTGGATGAGATAAAGTTACTCGAAATAAAGTCAGGCATAAGTAGGTAATCCATACGTAAGACATCCTGGTGGATTGTAAGGAGACAAAGAAAATCAACATAACTATCTCTAAAAAGAGACAATTATATCTCATTGCTTTATCATTTATGCATATCACCAGATTTATTGTATTTCCTATTTAAATTGTGTTTTTAGGAAGAGAGAAAAACACACACATATTATTGATTAATTAAATGAAGTATCTGAAAAGTCCTTGGAAAGTATATGTGATTTTTTTGTTATTCATAGGCAATGCAGGTTCACATACCAAGGCTTTTTAACAGAAACAAAATAGAGGATAATACTAGAGTGTCAATTAGGTATTCTAAAATTTGTATTAAGTCTAGTATTTAAGGGTAAAGCTAATAAAAATCAACCTATAATGTGGAAATTCAGGTTGGAAGACAATGAGCAAAAAACACCTCTATGGGCCCTGAGAATTCCTGATTTGTCTTTCTCCAGGGAAGCAGATGTTATTATTTCACCATATCTATTGTTTATTACACTTAAAAAAGATGAGCCAAGGCCTTGGTGGCCATTTCACAAAAGAAGCTCTATATCTGAAAGAAGGGACAAGAAAAGGTCGTATCTGTAGACCTTTGGCAATATCTCTTTGTTTAGAAATAATGTTTGATTTATTTTCAGTAAGAGAACATGATGAAAACTGCATGCACACACACACGTACATCGCATACATACACATATGCTCACACGTTCATTAGAGACTCGGAGGAGACAGAGGAAGTACATGGCCAAAAACGGCAGCTTTGTCCTTTGCTGGAAGCTACAAAGAAAATCCTCTGTTGCTCGCTCCAATTTTTACCGTGAGCAAAGACCGCTTTGTATTTTAGGGATGCTCTTTGCCCTAAAATGAGGTCCAGTCTTTGTCTGACACAACATTTGGTGTGGAATGAAGCATTTCAAATTGTTAGTCTCACCTTAGTCCCACCTCTGTGTTTTAGTGCCTTGACATCTCTAAGTAATTATGAATTTAATAGGAATAACAACAAAATTATAGTATGGTCTTAAAAGGAAGGCAATCCCTAAGAACTTATTCTTAACCTGCAGTACATGAATTATCTTCAAGTTATCTGTCAACATTTGTAACAGACATGCAAAATTTGTGTGTATGTGCTATGTTTTCTATTCCAGAGAAAAATCCAATAAAAGGAAAATTTCAAGCTAAAATGAAGGATGTACTTAAACCATAAGTGAAAGGAAGTTTATTTTAAAAAACAAACAAAAAAAATGTTATTTATAATATTGCATTGACTGAATCAGACTATTCTTTGTCTCAGGAAAATTGTGATAATTATCTTAAAAACTGAATCAAACAGTGCATAATTGGTCAGTAGGTCTTTGGCAAGACTAGGAGAAAGAGAACCCTAACTCAAGTACTTGAGAATCTACTTATAAATGGTTCTTTGCATAAAGATACCAGCATGTAGTTCATCTACTTATTGTTGCTCTTTTATCCATGTTCATCATGCAATCTTCTCATAATTTGACTTTCTGTGTAGATAGCCCTAAAAGGACAGAATATATTAATCAGTAGACATGAGCATGTCATTCTCTTGGTGGAGATTTTCTAACGCAAAGGATCAAATGGTCATTTGGGCTCATGCATAATTTTCCTGAAGATTTGGTTATTGTAAATCAGCTCCCATGAGCAATGAAATCAATTTGTAAACTAAAGAGAACTTTTGATCAAATCAGGGTAATGTCACTTGTAAAGCCTGGCCAGAGCAGGCAGATGTGTTCTGAAGTTGATTTCTGTGTCTCTGCCCACTCCACTTGGAATACAAGGCATTCAAAGATAACAGCAAGGCCAATGCACAGTTTAATGAGTAAGTAGAATCTTTTAGGTCTAATGATTATTTTTAAAACCAACCTAAAATTCTTTTTTGTGTTCCATTTGATCAGGGTAGAATTATTTAAGGAAGTCATTAAAATAACAATAAAAGAAGAAAAAATATTTTGTCATGACCAATTACTATAGACAAACTTTGAAAGACAGAAATATTTTTATTGAAGATTCTATTAAGAGCCCATGGCTCTGCATTGAGATTATTACTTTGTCAATTTCATTGTCATTTTAAAAATTGAACATGCATATTTTTTCTTCAACAAAAATTCTCCTAATGTCTAATGTTCGTTTAAAAAAATTGAATATGGTATTACTTTAAAGGGTTATATGATTGATGCAATTTTTCCTACTTAAGCTTCTATCTCTCATGTCCTTGTTTACTGAGTGTTTAAGGAATTCATACTTGAAATTGGAAAAAATCCAGTGAATAAAATGGAAAAATAATCACCCCAATTCTTTTCACATTATACAACACATTGTTAAAGATAATTATTGCAGGCTGATTTGGGAAATAGCAGAGTTTGGGTGCAGCATCTTAATGAGAAAAAAAAAGAAGGTATCACTCAAAATGTAAATTTCTGCCAACAAAGGCTTTGAAAATATTTTTCTATATTTGTAAAATCACAGATGCAGACCCACAGAAGTTATGGCTACATGAGAAAGAATCCAAATATATAACTTTAATCTAGTTTTGAAGAGCCAGAACTCCAAAATATTTTCAGTTACATTTCACATAATGACATCCCATCAGACAGAAAGAAGGCGGCACTGACATGTGATCTTCACATCGCATCACACACTAGAGTGGAGGATTTGAAGGCCATTGAACACTGAATTTTCCCATTGTACTACAATTACCAGAACACCTGTGACATCTCGCTGTGCATGAGTTCCATGAAATGCAATGTTCCATAGCTGTCAAAACTTCTCATTTCTTGCCTTTGATGCAGAAGTCTAATTGTGCTGGATATGGCTCTTGTGTAAGGCTATTTTTCAGTTATAAGCATAAAACAGAAGGTCTAATAATTTTTAATTAATCCATGCAGTTGTAAATATTCAGCTTTGTACCATTGTTTAAATATTACTTTTGGTATAGCTATAGAGAAAATGTGGGGGTTGCTGTAATATAAAAATAATCCTTAAATCATGAAGGTGTTTGAGCAGAGATATTGATCCATACTAAAATACACGAAATTCATGCATCTCACTCAGGTCTAACATTTGAGTTAGTTATGTAGTTTTAGCTCCGTGTTTACGAAAATACTGATGGCTTAGAAATTAGGCTTCTTTTACTACCTGATATTCATATTGACGTATCAAGGACTGAATTTTCTGAGTCTCAGATCAGGACAATGTATCTAACAAATTGATAAAACAACTTAAACAGGTATAGAAATAATTATATTAAGTAGCTGACATTTTATTAATATATTTTGTATTTATTCAGTTAGTTTAACCAAAAAGAAAAAAATATATTACTTAGAATAGATATTGCCTCAGAAATTCCCTAGAAATAAGATGTGTGTTTTCCATGTTTGATGTCAATCTTGAAAACGATTAAAAATTAATAGTTATTAAAATATATGAGTTGGTACATGTGGCAAAATTAAGTTTTGAAAAGAGAAATATTTCATTCTACAGAAGTGAATTGCAAATGAGATTGATCGAGCTTCCTTCCTTACATTTGTGAAACACAAGCTCTGCTTCTCTACATAGTCCTGTGCTTAATACTAAATTCTACCAGACTTTGAGCTCCTTGAAGATATGACTGTGTTTTAGTTGTATCTACATTCATTGCTCTTTTGAGTATCTGCTACACAGTAGGATCTCAAATGCATGTTAATTCTTTGCGCATTAAAATAAATTTACAGTTTATTTTTGAATATTTCCAATGACACTTTTACTTCTGGATATTTTTTTATACTTTGTTTAATCATATTAAAAAATATTCAAAACAAATGTTGAAAAGTATGGGTTGACTAGATGTGCATTCAGTAAATTGAAACAATGTGAACTTCATTATCCACTAATTCCAAGAGCAGCAGTATGTATAAAGTAATAAAAGAAGAAGAGATATTTTGTTATTAGTTATTTACAAAATAACTAATAAGCTCATCAAGACAATTAAAAATATATGGCAATCTCATTTGTGAATATAGATGCCAAAGTCCTAAACTAAAATTAAACAAATTAAATTTATCAGCATCATAAAAGAGCAATATAGAATAGACAAGTGTACTTTATTCAAATAATGCAAAACTGTTCCAATATAAAAAATTAAGGCAATTGTACTGATGAATTAAAAGATAAAATAGTTGCATTATATTAATATTAACTGATGATGAAGAAAGCACTGAATAAAATTTAGAAGCCATTATTAATTTTTAAAGTTAAATACATATATATAAAGCCAATTATAAAAATAATTCCTATCAGAGTAGTTTATTGAGAAAAGAATATATTACCTATTTTACTCAACTAAGTTTAGAACATTCACTTATTCATTTTGCATATATTTATTGGATGTCTGTATTCCATTCTTTGTTCTAGGTCAGAGTTGGCAAAATATTCTGTAAGAAGGAAAATGTGCCCACCAATTGTTTTTATAAATACAATTGGAACACCACCATGCTCATTTGTTTGTTTGCACATTTTCTATGGCTGCTGTCATGATACAATGGCAAAGCTGAGTAGATGCTACAGATTCCATATGTCCTACAAAGCCCAAAATATTTATGTTCAGGCGTTTTACAGAAAAAGCTCAGATCCCTAAACTAGGTGATAGTAAATCAAGGAAAGAGAACATAAAACAATAAAAGTGCATATTTTAACCTTAGATAGTGATAAGCACCATGGAATATTTATATTTTATTTATATTTATTAATTTATATAAAATAAATTTTATATAAAATATTGTACATTATATAATATATAATTTGTATATGAATAATTTATATATAAATAAATTAATAAATGTAAATAAAATACAAATAAATTTATAATTTAAAATACATTGCTTACACAAAAAGCAATAATAGGTATCATAGCTTCCTCTAAGACAGCAAATCTACTGAAGCTATTTTCCCTGCAGATTACGACTAAAAACACTAGACAAACAACAAAAGCAGCACCTCGAGGACTCTGAAGCATAAACAATAACAGGCAGATTGAAGGAAGAAGGTCAAACTTGAACAACCAATACAGCAGTGGTGAGATTCCTTTGTACTTTTCCCTGTTTTATGTGCTGGCTTTGCAAGGAAGACCAGGGCAGGCTAAATGGAGCACCTGCGGCGCAGGCACACTAGCAAAAACTCCAAGAAACCCTGCTTTTCCGGTGAGAGCACTGGAGGAAAAGGAGTCCTATGAACTAGTGAGTATGGACAGAATCTTCATTTGTGTTCTTTGTTTTTGTTTCTTAGTAGCAGGACTGTACTGCCCAGAGGTAGTAAAAGTGGCAACACTGCCTCTAAAACGCCAAGAGTGAACCAGTGTCTCTGGATGGAGTTTTTCCCTGGAAAAACAGGGAAGAGAAAATCCCTGTTACTATTTTTTCTCTCACTCTTTTTCTCACACCTTCCTCCTGAACGTGAGCCTAAAATACATCAAAAAAGCTGTCATAAAATTAAAAAAATTTTAATATATGAAAACCTATTGTTTTGGCTTCTTTGGGATATGCTTTAGGGATTTTTAAGATTACTCTCTAAGTGTAATACTTTGATATTTTGCATAATCAATGTATCGAGGAAAGGGTCATGATTCCATTATTTAGCCCCGATAGATCTTCTACTATATTATGTCTATTGCTAAGTATAACTCCACACATCCTAAGGAAATTTCTCATTTAAATCAACACTGACAGTCTCGTGCACTTACATAAGTGTCTATTCCATTACTCTCTACCGGGGAGAGTTCATGCTCCGTTAGAAATGAAAGGTTAATTGAAGAGGTCAGCTTTCTCCAGTTCATGTTTTTTTCTGTGATATTATAGAATGAAGCTGTGGTGCAGTTGTTCTAAATGGGAACTTCTTATTCGTTGAATATGGAGATAGAATCTGAGACTTTGGTCTTATTTCTAAATCCTTCAATTAACAAATTCAGTGTTCCAAATGAATATATTGAGATTAAGCAATAATTCTTGAGTACTGTCTCTCTTAGTGTTATGGACTCGATTATGTCCTTTCAAAAATCCATATGTTGAGGTCTTAACTCCCCAATACCACAGAATGCTAATATTTTTGGGACAGAGCCTTTAAAGAAGTAGCTAAGTTAAAATGAAGTCATGAGATTAAACTCCAATCTAATCTGACCGGTGTACTTATAAGAAAAGGAGAATAGGACAGAGGTATGGAAAGACCCAGAGCAAAACACCAGGCGAGGGAAGACACGGGAGGATGGCCATCGGCAAGCCAAGGTGGAAGCTCTCAGGAGAAATCAAAGCTATGCCTTGCTCCAAGACACTTTGGTCTTGGACTTTCAGCCTCCAGAACTGTGAGAAAATAAATACCTATTATTTGAGCCACTCAGTATATGGCATTTTGTTATATTATAGCAGCTCTAACAAACTAATACATTTAGATCACATAACAACATAGCACAATTCAGCCACATCCTTTTATCTTGTCTTTAAAAAATGATCTTTTAACCTAAACATTTGTACCCCCATAATATGATGAAATAAAAAAATTAAAAAAAAGATCTTTTTTCTTGAAGTAAATACCTATAAATTAACTGTGTTACGATGCTGATGCTGACAATTAGCCTTCGGGGATTTTCTATTATTGTAAAAGAGATACACAAAATATTCTCTAATTGGAATTTTTCAATATGACCTGAAATAAAATCAAATCCATTACATTATAAGGTGATACAGCAAATGTAAAATGTTGTTGCAATGTAAACAGAATGCTGAAAAGCATTTTAAGTCCACAAGAAGAAAGAAGCCCAAGCTACATCTATGGAAGACAAACTATAATTGGTTCAACCCTATTCATCAAATTTATAATGCATGTGTCTTCTGAAAGCAAATGTGCTCATCTTGCATTTTGTAATTTGCAAATAGATAGTTGTTACAAATCAAAAATAAGGCTATTTCATTTCTTTATTATTTGCGTGTTCACTGGAGTAGCAGTTTTAATTTTCTTGAAGAACTTTTCCTTTGCATTCACAATTTGGCTAATTGGCAAAAGAGGCCTTATCTTTTGTCCTAGCTCTACTTTTGACATGCCTTCCCCATTAAATGATTATCATTCTAGCTTTTGATTTTAAGTGAGAGACATGTGACTTTTCCTTTCACTTGAACACTTGGGAATCATTGTAGGGTTATTAACTGGCCTAATTTCAATATTGATGTGTCTCAGAGAATAGGGAGGCTCTAGGAGAAGGACAGAGACAGGGGAAAGGCTGGTTGGTGGAGCCAGAAAACAAACACACATTTCTTCATTAAATTTGTGG
The DNA here is from genome assembly GCA_963575035.1 of Avahi laniger. NCBI lineage: Eukaryota > Metazoa > Chordata > Mammalia > Primates > Indriidae > Avahi > Avahi laniger. The sequence goes on along the minus strand of CAUYSK010126136.1, from coordinate 16,492 downwards.
TCTGATCTTATATTTTGCTTGTGGTGCCTCAAAACAATTATAATAGTAATGCCAAAGATCACTATTCACATATCACTATAACAGATATGATAATAATGAAAAAGTTTAACAACTGCAAGAATTACTAAAATGTGACAAAGAGATAGGAATGAGCACATGCTGTTGGAAAAATGACACCAATAGTGTTGCTTGATACAGAACTTCAATTTGTGAACATTGTAGTATCTGCAAAGCCCAATGCAGTGAAGTACAATATGATGAGTTATGTCTTTATATGCAACTGGTTTAGTCAGTTGGTTTAGCCAGTAAAGTATTGAATGATGCCTGTAGTTAGGCTTATGTAAGAAGGGTTTACAAAGGTTTTAAATATCTCTTTTGCAGCTCTCTTTTACTTTTAAGTTGTAATTGCATTTTTGATGTGAACAAAAGGAATTTACCAAATCTCCCAAACTTGTTCACTTAATGCCCTCGGTATTAAGTGAATAAAATGTAGAGAAGCCTTTCCAAAATCTCGTTGAGGTTAGATTTTTACATTAGGAATCTGGCAATTGAAGTACCCAAAGAAACTCCTATTCTATCATCCCTCACACAAGGTGACTTGACAATGGTGCTCCCCAAGGGATGTGAAAGAACAAAATCGTTAAAGTTAATTGTGGACCTTAAAATAGAGAAAATGAATTATTATCTGCATATGCTTGAATTATGTTGCCTCCCAAACTTACTTGATCTCAAAAGAATATATATCCTCCAGATTTCTAGAGGAAAAGATCATATCTGCTCTGTGTATAGCCAGAGCATTTGATCTCATATAGGAAGGTCAGAATGAATCATGCATTAATTATTAGGAACAAGTGACACAAATTAAGGGAGCTTTTTATACTTATTCTATCTGCGGCATGTAACAGAGCTATCTTATAAAATCGCCATAGTAGTGAGATCTTAATTTTATATTTCTTTATTATATCTTAGGTTTGTTATTGTTATTAAAAAGGATATAGCCAGTTTTAATAAGCAAGAAAACAATAGAAAATGCCAGAAAATCAAGAAATAGTTTATTTCAGAATAAATTCAATGATACCTTCTAAGAACTAAAATAATTGTCACTTAAAACAAAATTCTCATCAGCAATCATCAGTTAAGCATGCAAAATTGTCCATATTGAAGATTAATTAATAAGGCACAGTTATGTGATAATTGACATTTTTGTACAATATACAAGTTGTAGTAATGTGGTCTTGGATACCAGTAGATTGGACATATACAATGAATAAACAAGCTTTTCCTGAGCTGTGCTTTAGGGAATATTGGGATCCTCATAACTGTTTTGAGAAAAAAGAGTTCTTGGACAAATTAGACTATTAAATTTTATAAGCTAAATTGCTCTTATGATAATTCATTATAAGCATTAACAAAGTTAACGGTCTGAAAATTTCTATTGTTAAAAAAACCTGTTTTACAGTGTTCAACCTAGTATTTCCCAAACTCATTTTAAAAATATTTTAACCATTGTTAAGTTTGAATTAAAACTTTAAATTTTTAGAGCTTTATGTATTATTAAAAGGCAAGTAAACTTTTTATGACTACTTGTGAGGAAATAAAATAGAAATTCCCCAGATACCCTCCACTAACCCCCTCCCAATCATATCCTGGTTTTTATAGTAGTCTCCTTTTCACTTGTCTTTAAAGCATTCTATAGCCTAGTTTTGCTGTTAATTGCATGTTTATGAAGTTTCTTTCAGTCTGTGTTCTCCTTCCATCTCTTTTATTTTTTAACTTACAACCTATTTGTCTAATAAACCGTGTATGTTTTTCTATAGTTTCACACAGCCTAGATTTTGCTGATTGTATCACTGTGTCGTAGTTTAATAAGTATCTCTGCCATTTGCAATTTCTGTTAATTGGTAATTGGATCTCTATGTTGAATGAGATTTAGGTCAATATGTTTGGCAAGACTACTTCATAGATAACGTGTTTGCTTCAGTTAGGAAGAATGTTATATTTGGTTGTCCTTGTTTTGGAATATGAGCAGCCATGGATTCTCACTTCATTCATTAATTGTTGTAAAATGGGATTACTTCAATTCTAAAGTTTTTTCTTCACTAAACTTCTTCACATAACTAGAATATATCTTTAAAAATAGTTTATTTCATTTATGTCTTAGTTACCTAGTGACAAAGTTAATATAAGAAAGACAGAATAAATGGTAGATTCTTTCCCTTGTTTATCAACCATGAACAAAAAGTTGATTTTCTAGAATCCTTAATAAATATCCAATTAATTGTTATTAAAAGTATCATTCTGAGCTCTCTAATTTAAATATAATTGATGTAGCTGGATTTATTACATTTATTATTCTCATCAATGTCAACTTTTCCCATTTTCATTTAAATTGAAGCAAACAATTCTCCAATTTATTTATTTTAGAGGGAAACTATTCTTAGCCCTCAATCTAGCCATTAGAAATGACCCTTGCTTCAGGTATTTCCAGTGGGCTAAGGTAGGAAATAGGAATATGAAAATAAATCCTCAGGAATTTCTACTGTATGACCTTTTCCTTTATTGACTTATCTTTTACTTTTGTAAATTTCAAGATAATCTTTTAAATTATTATTTTTAGTACTTATATTATTCTCCTTCTTTGGTGCTCTTCAGCAAAACCTATTTTACAGGGGGCTGGATCTTCATTGACTAGTTTCTATGTTTGTCAGACTGTATAAACTTATTTTCACTCTTTTCTTCATTTCTTTTGAACTTTTTAAACATTATCTATTTGTCATAAGCATTATCTATGTTGTTTGTTTTCCCTTGTCTTTCTTTCTTATCTCTTCTTTTTTATCTTCGATTCTGAATTTTTAAAATTTTAATGTCATTTTAGTTCTCTCACATCTGAGTTTTATTTATTTTTATTTTTATTTTTTACCAGTTAATGCCAATTATTAGAGAACTGGTCAAATTTTAGCAATGCAGTATTATTTTTGGCATAGAGTTGATCCATCTTGGACTTTTATTTGTTGAAATAGAGTAGATAATGTTGTACAGCAACATTTTTATCATTTAAATCATTTCTATACTTGGTTTGTTTCAACATGCTTTTTCTTTTCTTTTTATTTCAGAATATTATAGGGGTACAACAGTTTGGCTACATGTTTTGATTTTGTACACCCTGAGTCAAAGTTATAAGTGTGCCCATCACCCAGATAGCATGTTTTAAAATTATGCCTTTTACATATGTGTTAATTGTGTCATTCTTTTAGCCAGTTTTAAAATTTTATAATTTTCATTTATTTAGGGGACATTTCTTTTTAGCCTACATTTGTTGTCTGTAGGAGTGTTATTCTGCTTCTTATTCTTTTCTTTGTTATAATTACTTCATATAAAATTCATCCTTACTCTTTTTTGTTGCCCATTCTTATATAAAATGATTTTTCTCTACTTATAAAAGATTCAAAATTGTTTTAATAGCATCACATCTCAAGATATCCCCTTAGTTTGTCTTAAGAAAATATTCAAAATATGACATCTTGTTTCCTGAATTTTCCTATAGCCCTTCTTTAAATTTATCTTCTTATTTTTTTTATTTTCCTTATTCTGCTCAATTTTGATTTCATTCTTAGAAGTTTATCCTGCGTATATTGCTCTGTCTTGAAAGGGTATTTAGATGGTTAGTTTTGAGAGTTCAGAGCACTCAAACTGTTGCATCCCTTTTAGATCTCAAAACAGAACTTGTTTCTCACCTACTATTGCAGTATGTAGATGTTCTCCTACCCTCCCAATTTCAGGTGCTCTTTTCAAATTTTCCTGCTGAGTTTCAAGACAGTGTCTGTTGGCCATTTTGAATTTCTCAAGGATGTGAGACATGTCATTGCTTACTCCTGTGTCTTCTGCATAGTTGTTATTACTCTTCCAATCATATAGCTGTCAATGTTTGTCCTCACCTACTCATATTTAAGGATTTGAGGGAAAAACGTGTCACCTCGTTTTATTGTACATGTTGTTCTAGGTTTTCAGTTTTGTTATTTTAGTTGTACTTTCAGTTTTGATTTCAGCAAGGTGAAGTTTTCAAGAATGTTTCAATTTATTTCAACATGTATTTTTCCAGAATGCTTCCCCAAACCTTTTATACTATAGAAATCTCACCTTCCATCCATGCAGACTATTTATTCATTTACAGCAAGAACTTGATGAACACACCACAAACACCCTGAAGTAAATAATATATTTAAAAGAAATAGATTCAATATATCATTAGTTTTACAACAATACCAATTTATTTATTTAACGCAGAATAATCCATGTGAACTGCTTTGTACATCAAAGTAACTAAGTAATTGCTAAGTGATTTTTCTCTTTGCGCTGCATGGACACAAGTAATAGAGTAAAGAATGCTTTGCTGATAACCTATGTTAGCCTGCATTAGTGACACAAGTACAAAACTAGATGAGATCATTAGAGGATACATTATTTATATAAGAAGTGTGTTCATTTGTTCCTAAAGACACTCAACAAAAATATGTTGATTTTTTACTTTTGCCAGGCAATATCAAAAGGCCTCACGTTGATGTACTTGCTTATATCAATATCTATAATCCTTATAGTCAGGACAATATGCAATCCTTATATACCGAAGATCAAGTGTATATCTGGTTCTACGCTAGAAAATTTTTTTCTTTTAAATTTAATATTTATAGCAGTTCAATAGAGATATAGGAGTATTCACAATCTAATTTATTGAAATAGGGGTTCAGGAAACCAATAAAACTTCCTGGCTGGGAGAATACAGATATTTGAACCCAGGCTTTCTAGAAGTAATGTGCAGCTCCATACCTAAATTAAGTCTCTTATGCTGCATTATAAGTTTATTTTTTTCTCCTCATTTATTTTATAGCAGTAATTATAATTAATGTTTTAGATAAGGAACACTGCTTATGAACACTTTTAGTCAGCTATTCCTGTAATAATGCTATGTAACAAGCCACCCAAATATCTCAGTGGCTATTATCATTGCACATTCACATTTCCTGGGGTAGCTCTTCTCCAGGGTACATGCCAACTTCTTTAACAGAAATATTTCTCTTGTTTGGAAGTCAGGCTGCAGAAATTCCTGGGCATGCTCTACTCTCACATAGAACAAGAGAGGAAGCCATCCATGAAAGCACTTGTAAACCCTATTGTCAGAAACAGTACGTGTAGGTATATGCATATTCTGCTGGCCAAAACAATTCACAAGGCTAAGCCCAGAGTCAATGGGTCAAGGAGAGAAAAAAAGAATTGTGAAAAAAATGTATGATAAACCACTGGTAATGGGACTGCATTCAGGAGTTATGAGACCTTGGACAAGATATTTAATACCTCTGAACCTCAATTCCATCTTTTGTTAAGAAATAATAAGATAATGACTTTTTCCACTGTGTAAGTTTATTATTAGAATTTAACAGTAAGTCAATGTAAATGCATTAGCATGGTTCTTACATAATGTTAAATATTCAATAAATATATGTAGGACTCGTAAACTAAAAATATATGTGTACACACACACACACTCCACACATACACACCATATCCTGCATTGTCCATTCCATGCTGCTGTGGAAATACTTTTTACTTCTTAGATAAAACTGGAAGAAGTCCCATAAAACTTTTTGGCTTTCTCAGTTTAAAAGGCCCTCTTTTTTATTACAATAAAAAAGAACCTCATATCAGAGCTTTATATATCTGGAATACAGAGTGGGGAGGGAGTTGTAGATTATGGCTAAGAAACAGTTAAAAACCAAATCATATAGCTAGTCATAGGCCACAGTAAGGAAGCTGAACTTCATTTCAGGTGAGATGACAATGTGTAAGTGAGTTTTCAAAGGAGGTGTCATTATATCTGACATTGTGTTTTATGGTATCACTATAGCTGCAGTGTCAGGAATACATAGTAGGGAGTTCATGTATGGGGGTAACTTAAGCTTCTTACATGTGGAAGGGATGTAGACTGGCTGCGATTTTAATATATTTCTAAGACAGAGGCTACAAAAAATACTGCTGAATTGAATATATGGTATGAGAGAAAGCAAACAGTAAAGATGACTCCAAGTTTGGGCCTGAAAAAATGGAAAAACACCATGTACAGAAATGAGGAAGACTGGGCAAGAGCATGTTTAGCATAAGAAAAGAAAAAATTATTTTTGGATATGTAAAATGTGATATGCTTATTAAATATTCAAGCAGATATGTTTAATAAATAGTTGGATATATGTATCTGGGGTTCAGTTGAGATATTGGGGCTGAAGATATAAATACAATAAAGTGTCAGCATATTGATTTCATTCAATGTAATTAGACAAGAAAAGATTAACTAGGATTTATTGAGAAGAGAATAGTTTCAAGATCTGAAACATGAGATTCTTCAAAATGTAGGTTTGGGAACATGAGGAAGAATAAACAAAGGCAATAGAAATAAATAGGCTGCAGTGCTGTCTCTGTGGACACATGAGAGAAGGTGTCTATGAAGCCAAGTGAAGAAAAATATTTTAAGAAGAAGGCATTTGATTAGTTGTGATAGACAAGATAAAACAGAGGACTGAGAATTGCCCACTAAATGTGATAATGTGGAGGTCACTGACGATATTGATAGAAACAGTTCCACTGGGGTCGAGGTTATGAAAGCTGGAAGATGAAAACCAATGGTGAATGAGAGGAAAGTGGAGATATAACACAGGAAACCATTTTGAAGGGTTTGTCTGAAAAGTAGTGAAAAGAAATGGGTTAGGAGTCAGAAGGTGATTAAGTAGAAAAATATTTTTTAAAATTTATTCAAGGTAATTAAAACATTCCAATGAAGAGCAAGAATTTGGATAATACAGGAAACAAAAGAAGGACCAATTACAGGTTCAGAGTCCTCTATGGATGATGCAGGCTGGATCCAGGGCATAAGTGAAGAGGCTGAACTTAAATGTTAACATGGGTACTTAATAAGGAAAGAGCGGTGAAGGAAAAACCTACATAAACAGATGCAGGTAGGTTTTCAGCATTTGATGTTGACAGCATGTGAAAATTCTGATTGATTTTATTAAGTAAAATCATCAACATGAATAAAAAGTGGGAAGAAGAGTCAGAGCTTTGGAGAGAGAATTAAATATGTGTAATTGTCTAGACGGGAAAGAGGCTGAATTAACTAAAATATCAGATTTGTAAGGAAAAATAATAATTCATCACAGTAAGTATTCTACATTCATATTCAACTCAGATGAAGGTAGAAGGTGGGCATGATATTGGATATTAACGCTTTTGCTAAGAGAGTGAAACAGTCGGAGAAAAGGCACAAAGAAGGAAAGATGTGTGCAAAGCAGTGTTGTTAATGATTGCTTTAGAGTCAAAGCTAAGTAAGAAGAAAAAATCAATTATTGATATTTAAGCCAAGTAGAGAAGAAAAAGACACATGAATTTTGAGCAGAGAAATGTGGTAAGACCAAAGTATTGGAGCTCTGAATGAGATGGAGAAATTTTGGGGGTAAGAGGATGAGAGAAAGTGAGCTAAAATATAAAGATGGAATGTGAGGAAACCAAAATGCTAGAAATTAAGATTGTGGAAGAGTGTACTTCTAGGCACTTTGATTTGGATGTCCTCAGACTCTCTCTCTACATATCTTCCACCATTCCGGCAATACCTTCTTTCTTTCTCTTTTTCCTTGCCACTCTGACCATATGCTGCTTTAAGGCCTGGTTTAAGTTTCCCTCAATTAAGCTATCAATTATAATGTATTCTGTGGTGATTTTCCTCTTCCTTAAAGCCATGTATCACTGGAAGTTGGTGTTCCAGTGATATTCCAGGTCCAATATAGACCTACATTAAATATGATGCCAATATACCCTGATTATCTCTGGTAGTTTTATAATTGAAGTGTTGTTTATTCATGTACTGTATCTCTATCACTCTTATAAAATAGTTAACAAATTGTTTGAAGAATAAAATGAAAGACCAGGTGTGTTAGTGTGCGCCTATAGTCTCAGCTACTGGGAAGGCTGAGGCAGGAGGATTGCTTGAGCCTGGGGGTTCAAGACTATGACTGCACCACTGCACTCCAGCCTGGACAACAGAGATTCTGTAAAAATTAAAAAAAAAAAGGAATAAAATGAAACAACAAAATTGTCCTTATTTCACATCAGTCGTATTTAATAAGTTGTTCTTACAGATGCCAGTTTCTTGTGGCCATTTACTAGGTACATGATCTTTGATCTATTTTTGAACTTCCGTAAGCCTAAGTTTCCTTACCATGAAACGTTCTTAAAATTAATTTTTGAATTAAAATAATATATTGTGTTCATCTTAGCACATTGTCTAGAACAGTGTGTATAAAATAACTGGTAATTAACTAGATAAAATATGTGACATATACTGTCACAGATCTCCATCAATATAGGTAATACCAATGTATTAATCATATCAATATTTAACTGGTAAGATCACAAAACACATAGTTACATCAAGGTTTTCAAAATTAGAAAATGAAGATGCTTATTGTAATGTTTAATGATTTAAAGTCACAAATTTATCCGTTTGCTAAATTTATCTTCAGCATTTTGTCGACTTCATGAGAGAATGTATATGAATATAAATACATAGTTATCATTTTTGTGATTTTAATGATGGCTTATATAACGATCAGGGCTGACAGAGAAATTTAGAGATTCCTTCTTATGTATTATTATGAAAAAAATTGTGCAAACAGTGAAAAATCACCCATGCTCAGTGACTGTTTTGAAAACCTACTCATTTATGGGCATAATAGCTTTCAAGTAAAAATGGTTGATTGAGTTTAAGATTACATTTTATGGAAAAAATGGGATATGAATGATATCAATGGTTCTTATTTTTTCTTCCTGAATACATGTATTGCTTCTCTTCTGCCCCGAAAAGGATATTCAGGCTGGGTCACCATCATCTGTAACATTTAACAAGCATCCACCTCATGAAACAGGAATTCATTCCACTGAAGCCCTAATAGTGCTCTTGGACACATGATTGTTTTATTGAATTACAGAAAATGTTAGGCACTCCAATCTGGAAAGTGGATTTATTCAAGAACTCTACAGTGCTCTACAGTGTTCTAGCACTCAACTGTTTTTTTTTTTTTTTCCTTAACAGAGAGTTCTGAGGAGTTCTGTTCTGGCATTTTTCCAGTCTGTAATTTCCCCACTGATATGGACATTAGCAACCAACGCCAAGACCTTCTTGTTAAGTGGTTATAAAGTACCTTTTTAAAACATAGTCTATAATAGTAAAATATAGCTTAAGCTTCTAGACATAGAATTTGTGTCCTCCTCCTGAGTTCTCACTTTCTTTAACACAGAGCATAGCAGCCTAGCACCTCTTATCTTCTAAGCATTAGATGCATAATTTTCAGTTTATCTCTGTTCTACTAACTTCTACAAACCAAAGAGGTTAAAAATAAAATATGCCATAGCCTATGACTTTCAAGTACATAACACACAGGACAAAAAACTTAAGCGCAATTGTCATGCATTCCACATATCCAGAAATTCTTAAAAATAAAGATACTTTCTATTCACTAGAGAGGAAAATTTGAATGATTGATTAATTAATGGATAGTTACTGAAGTAAACTTTCCTATGGAAATGGCTTTCAATGAAACAAATGAAAGCAGTAGTTTCTTTAAAATAGCATTGTTAGGAAAGTAAAAAGACACATAGAATTGTAAGGTTTTTTTTCTTTAAAAGGTTAAGATATTAATTCTAAGTTAACTGTATACATTTTTGAATGTAAATTACAATGCTGAAAGCAACCACTAAAATATTCTTCTAAAAGATATGGTCAAACACCAACAAGTAAATTAAAATAGAGCTAGAAAATATTCAAATAATTATAAACAATAAAGAAGAGGGAAAATAGGGAAATGAAAATCAGAGGGAACAAACAAAAACTAATAACAAAGTGTTACAGCTAAATTTAATTATAGGAATGATTACATTAAATATAAATGGTCTAAACACATTCATTAAAAGAGAGGTGGACACATTAGATACAAATATAAGATGTAACTATACACAGTGTATAACAAATCCTCTTTAAATGTTATGACATGAATAGATTAAAAGAATGGATAGGACTGCTGGTTTCAGCTTGGAAATGTAAAGAGCTGCAGAGTCATTCCTGTCTTTACATCAAGATAAAAAGCTGACCAACCTGAAAATCAAAAAATTTTTAGACTCATCAGCAAATTGAGGTAACAGAGTAAAGAGACACCCCGATTTTCAGGGAATTACTGCTGAGATCAGTTTACCTCGAGCTGATTAATTCCGGCTGGCTGGAACCATAAACTGCTAGGAACACTTAATGTTAAATGTTAATTTTGATGAATTACTGAGGGTGAGTATTGATTAACTTGAGTGTAAGCACTAATCAGAGCACTTGACAAAATTCAACATCCATTCACGACAACAACAATAATAATAAAACTCTTAACAAACTATGAATAGAAAAAAGCCTTTCCTCATTCTGATAAAGGACATCTGCAGAAAACTGTAGTTAACATCAAACTTAATTGTGAAATACTCATCGCTTTTCCCCATATTATTAATAGTTTCCTAGGGCAGCCTTAACAAATACCACAAATTTGGTGACATGACACAAGAGAAATTTATTCTCTCACAGTTCTGGAGGCTAGAAGTCCAAAGTCAAGATGTCAGCAGGACCATGCTCCCTCTGAAGGTCCTAAGGAATAATCCTTTTTTGACTCTCAGCTTCTGATGACCCTCTGCACTGCTTGGCTTGTGGCAGCAAACTTCCAATCTCTACCTCCATCTTTACATGACTCTTCTTCTCCCTGTTCATCTGTGTGTCTCCAGATCTCTCTCTTCTTATAGGAACACCAGTTATCGGATTAGGACTCACCCAATTTTAGCATGACATCACCTTAACTTTATTGCATTTGAACGAACCCTATTTCCAAGTAAGGTTACACTCACAGGCACTCAGTTTAGGATATCAGCATAACTTTTTGCGCAAGTTAATCCACAACATCCCTTATGATCAGAAACTAGGCAAGTTTGTACACTCCTGTTCAATATTGTATTGGAAGTCCTAGCAAGTGCGGTAATAAACTCATATAATTTTATATGTTGGCAGTATTTGATGTTGAAATTAAATAATAATAATTTATCCTATGCCTTTTAAAATGAACATGATGAGTGTATTAATCCTCTCCAGAGAAAAGGAAAGAAACTAGTAGGATATAACATTTTATATATTTATATATATATAAGATATATGTAACATTCTATGTTTGTAGTACATAAACATATATATATACACACACACATAGAGAGAGAGAGAGAGGGATGAAGAGAGTTTAAGAAATTGGGTCACACGATTGTAGAGACTGGCAATTTCCAAATTTGTAGAGCAGGCTGGAGGCTGGAAATTCTGAAAAGAGTTAATACGGTTGATATTGCAGGCTTGAATATAAAGGCAGTCTGAAGAAAGATTTCTTTCCTCCTTGAGAGATCTCAGTTTTTTCCTATATGCACTTCAATTAATTATATGAGGTCAATTCATATTACGAAATACAGTCTGCTTTACTAAAAGTCTATTGATCTAAATGTTAATTACATCCAAGAAATACCATCATAGCAACATCTCTGGTGATGACCAGCAACTGGGAGCCACAGGCCAGCCAAGCTGACATATAAAATTGACTAGCACACTGAGAAATACTTCTAAACCTTTTTAAAGTGGATTTTAGATTCTGCATTTTTGGTGTTTGTGGAGTTGGATTTGGTTCCATATATAGCTAAGTTTGGATATGGAATGTAATAGCACTGAAATAAGCCTTTGATCAAATGGTATATTTGCTCCTAGATCAAAGTAAAACATATATTTGATGTTGGGGTTAAACTGAAATGAATAGCTCTTGGCTAAAGCTCATGAACAGAGAATATAGACAAAGAATCCTCTGTTACTACCTGTACAAGAAGGCATTTGAGCCAGTATCCTTCTGACAATTAAAGTAGCAGTATCTTTGTCTGACATAACAATATCCATTTGAAAGTTCCATAGTTCTCTACAACACTTGGCAAGTGGCAATGCTTGTTACTGTTCATTGACAGGGGAGGGAATTGAAGACTCATAAAAGTTCTCAAGGCTGCATAATCAGTTTGCAGTGTTCACGTGCTGTTTTACATAGACTGCAAACTAGATTCAATCTTGAAAGCACTATTACAATTAAATAGGTCGGGAAAAGATCATTTGGGAAAATAGGGAAATTCATTTTTAATCAAACGTATGAGACATATTATGGCTATTCTCTTTTTCCACTATAAACTTTATGAATTCTCATTCAATTATAAAGATCATGAAAAACATAAAAGTACAAACCCTAAATATTCCAGAGGATTAGAAGCCAATACTTTAGCTTTTCATTCTCTTTCATTTGTAAATTTATTTTCCTGTTTGATGTTTCCCTTTTTTATATATTTTTGAGATAAACTCCCTGATATTCTAATTTCTCGATAGGTGTTTATCATTGCAAACAATAGCTTATATTGTTAAATGCCTCTTTTTGTACCTTTGCGTTTAATGGAAGTGCAGATCTTAGAATTATGAAAGTAATTACACTCCCATGATATTTCATAATTGTGTTTTCATGATTAAACTAAGAACTTAGTATAAAAAGTTCCACATAGCAAATAAGATTATTTGTAAAAACAAATATGTTTATACATATGCACAGATATATTTACATACATATATGCATATTTATATATGTGTGTACATACATTTAAATAACTAATATTTTGACATTTTATAATGCAATGGCTCTGTTAAAATTTATGTGTAAATTAGGTGCCCCCAGAGGCTAAATTAGAAATTCATTTGTTTTTTTTATGCTTACAAATGCTTTAAAGATTTATCAATACTGAAATACATTATACATATTTTTTTCTAAAACTTAAATTTGCTTCATTAATCAATATCTTTAACCATTTATGGTCAGATATTTTACATATAAACATATGAAAATGATTTAAGAATTTGGCTAAAGATGAAGGCATTCACTATATTGTCCTTAATAATTTTTTAAAAAGTGATCATTATTATTAATAGCATTCAAATTCTTATTATGGTTTATCACTGTAAATTGATTTAACTTTCAAAGCATACTCTCCTGCAGCTTTCTCCAAAGAGTATATATTTTACTATAGATAGTTTAAATTACATTTTCCGAAAGGGGTGTCCTTCATCCCATAGGGTGCTGGAGCTGTGATGGGGGATGTGTTATTTAGTACATTAGGTGCCTGAGTCCCAACTCTTACTCTGGCTTCCTCTAGCTACTGATGCAGGCACCAGTTCTGAGTAGGATGTGACTTTCTTTGCTCTGGTGCACCTTGTCAGTTTTCACTTACACTTAGGGCCTCTACCTCTATTTTCTTTACCTAGTGACTTGTCTGACGTAACAAATTCACACCGCTCTTAGCAGCCAACGTAACACTCGAAAATGCGAACCCAAGTGTGCAAAGTATTTACCCCTAATGGAGTCTTCACTGACCTATCAGGAAGAGATGTTGATGGATAAATCCTTCCCATTCAGGCCCCCGGCAGTTACTTCTAGGATGTATTTATAAGCCTTTTCAAAAGGCCACAGCTGAGATCAACACTAGCCAACCATAGTGGTGATCAATTTGATAACTCAATCTTGTATTGGTTTTCTTTCATTCTCTGTCCCCCACTCTTGTTCTCTGAGATGACCTACCAAATATTCTCCCTGTACAGCTAATCTTTGATTTTGGCTCTGTTTTTTCTGGACCAAGATTAAACCTGTATTCAAATACTTTGGCAAATGTTGTATACTAAATATTTCTCAGAAAATGCATAAAATACATTTAGATTAATAAAAGGTTTGAGAAATTCAACAGTAAATAAACTTGTTAACTTTATTTTACCTGGAATTGCCCACTTATTTGACTACAAATCCCTCTTTTCCTCTACATAATACCTATTGACACCTTAATTCTGAAAATATATTTGTGGCAAGAACACTAATAATGTATTCCTTCCGCTGTTTTGGCATAATTTTAGTATTTGGAGCCCTGAAAAAGTATATCCTTATCTTAATTTTTGTGATATTATACAAATAAAAAGCCATGATCTTTGCTGTGAATTACCAAATCCACTCATATATCCTAGACATGCCTTTAAGGCCATTATCTAAAGTTGCTCATAATTCTTATTTTAATTGCAAACACTTGCCTCAAAAATTGGGCAAAAATAGTAAAAATTAAAATTAAATTTTAAAAAATAAATAATGGAATAGTTATTACATGTAAGGCCATTTGGAAAAATCTAAAATATTTTTTTAAAAAAAGGATTAAGACTATTTCTGCAGCAAAAAATTTTCAAATATTGAACAACAACCCCAAACTCCCAAAATAATAGTATTTATATTCCTTAGTACTGTCTATTTATAATCATTTCTTTTTTTCCCAGAAACATGGACAGTTTTGCTTTCCATCATATTCCCTTCAAGGTAGGTGAGTTGCTTTGATCAAGGAAACGTGAATAGAATTGACATGCGTTACTTCTTAGTAAATGTAGGAGCACAAACTGTTATGAAAGAATCATTGATTCAAGTACCAAGATGTAAAGTGCTCCAAATATTTTTTAAAAAGTATCAGTGCATGTCAAAGGGACACCAGAGCCAAACTGAAAGATCTCTCAACTACCAACATTGGAAAAATGTGATCTACAAAATAAATCATGTAGTATTAACTTATAACTTAAGCTGTAAAACAATTATTAGGAGTCCATGCTAATGTAAATAAATGATGACTTAGTAGAAGATTATATGTGAGGATAGGGCTTTTCAAAATGCGATTAAGTTAAAATGAGGCCATTAAGGTGGAATTCAATTCAATCTGACTATTATCCTTACAAAAAAAAAGAGAGAAAGAGAAGGGGAGCTACTGGGGTGCATTTCACAGAGGAAAAGCCATCAGAAGAGGCAGCCGTGGGCAGCCATCTGCAAGCCAGAAGAGAAGCCACCAAGGAAATCTACCCAACTTGCACACTGATCTAGTACTTCCAGTCTCCAGAACTGTGAGAAAATAGATTTCTGTTGTTTAAGCCACCCAATCTGTGGTATTATGTTATGGCAGCCCTAGACAACTAAGATAAATAGGTAGGAAGTTAGATATAGATACTCTCACCCAAGGGGGGTGAAGCTAAATCTTCACAAGTGGCATATAATTAGTGACTTGGTACCAAAAAATAGGATATGGAAAGGAAAAAAATAGTAACTTTAATATTGGAGAAAGCTGGCAGACACTATCTAAACCCAGTGATCAAGGTTGACATCAATGGTACGGTCATGCTGATGCCACATACTTACTGACAGATGTGAGAAGAAGGGTACTGGATCTCGATGGTATTCTCCCCTAAACACTGTGACTCTTATCTAATAATGAGAAAACCATCAGACAAATCGAAAGCCAGGGATGACATATCTGTATAGTAGTCTTCAAAACTGTAAAGGTCATCAAAAAGAAGAAAAGCTGAGAGACTATCACAGACCAGATGAGACAAAGGGGACATGGCAGATAAATGCAATGTGATGTCCTGGATTGAATAATGGAACAGAAAAAGATATTGGTTGAAAAGATAGTGAAATCTGAATATGATATAAGGTTAAGCTTATAGTACCGATACTGATTTCTTAGTTAGGACAAATATATGGTTATGTACAAAACTACATGCAAACACTTAATCCAGGTAAATTCTGAAATTTTCCAAAAGAAAGAATGACAAAGTATGGCTAAGCTTTGAGCTGGTGATAATTTATGCAGAAATGTATTTCACAAATGACCAAGTTGATTTATATTTTTCTATCCCAGTTCTCCTCTCTGGAACAAGGATTGTGCCTGAGAAAATAAAATATTTTATTAATTTTTCTACATTCACTGATGTATTCTACTTCAATGAAGGCTGTATTTGGGGGCAATTTGGTGGAACAGGACACCTTAGGTCAAGATTTCTCAGCCTTCATCACTTTGTACTTTTGAAAAATACAAAGAATATTCTTACATCTTTTTCTCAGTAATCATCCTAATCCAAAGTTCAGCCTCCAAACTCCAACATTGGCTTCACAGAAATATTTTATTAACACTAAACGTAAGCTAAAAACTGTTGCACATGATCGCTGGAATGACTTGTGAGAGCTCAAAGAGGTAATATGTCTTTCTCACAGTCTGCAGATATTCTTCCATTACCTTGACTTAATAATTCTAATAGAGAAAGAACTATTTCCCAGCACCTCAAACTCAAAATGTAAGCCTCATATGGACCCATCCTTATCCAATAACCTACATAATTGATCATTCACTTCTGAATTTTTCTCACATTTACTGAAAATATGTAATTTATCATTTTTTCTCATCCAACTCCTCATTTCTACTTTTCTGACAGATTTATTGAATTTTGTGTGTGTGTGTACAC